>CAUZXS010004429.1:22500-30673 GCA_963585895.1 Sepioteuthis lessoniana
TTGACAAGGATGGAGTTGTGGACTGGTGCATTGTCTTGGTAGAAATGCCACTGACCTGATTTGAAAAGTACTGGCCGCTTCCGACGGAATCTGTTCCTGAACTCCCTTAAAACCTCAACATAACCCTAAGCCTTTGGCCAATCAATTGTGGTGTATTGACCTCTTTACTCCTCCCACACCTGTCATCATCCCTCACAGACTTCTTGCCCTTCTTAAATCTCTTTTGCCACTCAAAAACTGATGCTCGATTCATGCAAGATGGTTGAAAAGCTGTCTGAAGTATTCCATATGTTTCTGTGGTATTTTTTCCAAGTTTAAAACAGAATTTTATTTTATTACGTTCTTCTAAAGTGTCCTCACATCCAGATTGTATTTTTGAAATTCACCAGCTGTGACAATCAGGCTTTTGTAGGGTATATTCCAATTGCTGATGTAGCTGTTCATTTTAACCTGAAAACATAAAAATTGGTCAGTCATCTCATAAGATGTATAGCAATAACATAGTAAATAACATATTAAGAGTCTACAACTTTAAATGCCTGTACAAAGAAAGTCTGGAAACTTATTGAGTGCACCCCATACATATATATATATATATATATATATATATATTGGAAAGGGAACCTTCTGGTAACCCTTGACTACAATCACCAACTTTACTTATATGACTCCTCCCTGGCCCATTGCTCTAATGAGTACAGTGTCTCAACTCAGCATTAAAATGTAAGCCCACATATCTATGAATGCTCAAAGAAGATAAATAAGTCTTTTACCATTTTTTGTACCTACTTCTACACACTGTTTGTCACATGGAACAATTTGTGCTATTGTCATATATTGAACTGCTGGACAAACAATGAAGGACTGGTTGATATATAAAAATATAATTTATATTTTTATTCTTCAATGGCAATGATTGTGTAGTAGGAATACAGTCAGAGAGAGTTTGTACATGTATTTCTTCTGTGGTGGGGACCTTTTTTGTGAAGTAGTGCGACGACCGGAGAACACATATGGGGAGATGACAGGTTTGCTTGAGTGATCAGTGTGTTTCTCCCCTTCACTTGAAAGACCAGTGGAGTCTTCCCTTTCACTTGAGTGGCCAGCGGGTCTCTGCCTTCAGTTCAAAATTACAGACCTTATATTGTCTTTTCAAATCCCATGCGGAAATATGAATATCCTCTTCACACACATATTTTTCTGTTTATGGCTGGTTATCAGAACTTACATACTTCCGTTTTTCGGTAATTTGTTGATCTTATCTGCGAATGGAAATATGTCATTCTACCCACAGGCAATAAATTACCTTTTTCTCTTTACTGTGAAACCACTTTGTTGATGTTATCTTGCGACCACATTGAATCTGCTATGTTTATCCGTGGCACTCTGTCGCTAGCTCAGCTAGTATATTACACTATTTATCTGTTTGTTCGGTTCGGAAATATTTGTTTATTATTGTATTGCTTCTTGTATGTTGTTATATTTGTGTATCAAATGTCATATATATGCTAATGTGAGTATACTTTGTCTTTTCTGATTATTCTGTATTAGTCTGTCAATGGATATACTAATGATGATATTGGAACCTCTGAATTGGGATGCAAATAATTATCCTCCCAAGCCCCAAATGACTAGTATCATTCTAATATTGTTAAGATAATTTCCAATACAGTTAATCTTTTTTTTTTCTTTCTCAGTCAGCTGGGGCTGTAGAATATACCAACTGCACCACTGCAGAGTGGTAAGATCCCCTCCTCTAATAAGTGTCCTGGATATGACATTAAACCATCTGACGGTGAGGTTCTATTAATGCTGGAGCTTTGGGGTATGCGGAGTACCCCTTCATTGCCCTCGCTTCCAGGTTCACTTTGGCCTGGAGTTGTAACATCTGATAGAGTCCTATGGGTCAAATTGAACTAAACTGTGTACTTAAGCTAAACTGCATTGTTTAAAATAAAACTGTTTTTGTCTGCTAAACTGAATTGTTTGAAATGGAAGTGTTTATATGTATAAAAATGGATTTGGCATTAATAACCTACAATGGTTGATGTGCCATAGAACCAAACCAAACCAAACCAAACCAAACCTTTTATTTTATTTTTTTTTTTTTAGAATGGAAAAAATACTGAAAATCCAACTAATCCTTAAAGATTCTCATATTTGTAAAAGAATAATGGCAAAAAAGAAGAAACCAGTGTATATAGGAGGAATCGATATTTCTTTCAATAAAGAGGATCAAAATAAAGGATGGATAACTTTGGCTGTTATTAGAATGTCGGATCTTAAAGTAAGTCAGGATTTAAACCTTTTTTTTTTCTTCTGTGTAAGAAAGCAGAATCTTACTTATATTTTCAAAAATATTTGTAAGATGCTTCTTTTTTCAAAAATGTTCTTGTATATACAAATATATCATAAAGAAGTTACAAAAATGGAAAAAAGCTTACTTGATGGTTTTATCATTCACTGGCATGGTCTGATATATGTTTCGTCTGTTCAAATAACAGAGGCAAAAAAGGTGAATAGTTTTCTGGGACTGTTATGTGACCCCCCACAAGGCACCCAATGGACTTATCAATTCTCTTAGGGAAAGGATTACTTATTGTCTCCCTCAATAATAGAACAGTTACTCAGAATATGAAAGTATAGGGCACCCAGTGAGAATCCAATTTGCTAACAATAGACATCGAGCCCTGTTCAGTAATTATTATAAAAGTACATAATTATATGAGTTTTTTTTTTATATTTTTAAAATTCTTTGCAACATTTTTATTTTATTTTAATTTTACATTTAATTTCTTATTTTAAATTTTATTTTATTTTTTATAAAGAACTTTTTATTATTACTGTTTAATAACCATTAAATTACCTAATTTGCCTATGTGTTATGTTGGGTTGGTTTTGAATATTTCAAAATTCCATTGTTTTACCAACCCCAATACTGGCACACTGGCCAAGTGGGTTGAGTGTTCGCCAATGGTCCGGAAGATCTGGGTCCAAACCCAGGTCGCATCATACCAAAGACTTTAAAAATGGTACTTGATACCTCCTTGTTTAACACTCAGCAATATAAGGTACATAGCAAGGGTAAAGTGGAGCAATCCAGGAAAAGGAGTAGCGCCCTCCCCTACACCTCGGTGTAGTAGCTGTCGAAAAGGGAGCCTTCTGGTCGTCCTTGACTACGGTTTCCAATTTTACAACTTTTTACCAACCCCAAATGCTCCCATAATTACTTTTTTGGAGTATTCGTATGGGTATATGTACCCCGGTTTTAGAACCCTAAGCTCTTCTAACGATGGTTATTTTAGCAGGAGTTATTGTACAATCTAGTAAGGAGGGTGGGGTGTCCTCGTAGCATAGTGGACAGCTACATCAGAGTAAGCAAGTTCAAATTTCAGTCACATTATTACATTCACTTTCAACACATATGCTAAGGAAAGATATTAACACTCTTATACCCTGAGATATGCATTGAATAGTATGGCTTTGGCATTGAATAATGCACAAAGGTTGATATGCCATTAAGCTAAGAAAACAAAATTAAACTTCTCACCCAACTCTGGGTTAAATAGCACCATTACTGTTCTTCTACAAGGATGGCTTTGGCGTTGAATAACCCACAAAGTTTGATATGCCATTAGGTTAAGAAATTAAATTAAACTTCTCAACCAATTATGGCTTAAATAGTACCACTACTGTTCTTCTACAAGGATGGCTTTGGCATTGAATAACCCACAAAGGTTGATATGCCATTAAACAAAGAAACCAAACTAAACCTAAGTTTGACTGCACAAATGTCTTGTCATACCTAACACATGCCAGCTAAGTGTGAGAAATAACTCAGCAATGGATATGAGATATGTTTGAGATAAAATAAAAGATTTTATTCAAACTTTATGGCCTGTGGATGTATTGAGATTTATTAAATATGTTGTTTATTCAGTGATATATTTCATACCATAGCTGATGAGGACTACATGGGAAATCCATATATGTGGCAAGTCAGCTGGTAGCTTGTGACATAAGGCTGTCACACATAGTTGAACTGCTTGCTGGACATGTTCCCTTTCTGCTGTTGGGATCCTTTCTGTCTGCTTGGTCAAACCAGTCTTTCTTTTATAACATATGGGAGGCTCTGATTGGCTCACAGAGAGTCATATAGCTCAAATTCTGATTGGTTGGAAAATATATTTATGACCCTTAATTTTTCTCTCAAGTTCATCCCAGAAGTGGGTGCATGCAGCCAGTTGAATTTTGGTCAGTTTTTGCCATATGAGTAGTTGCTTTTAAGCTGAAAACTTCTATTTGGGTTACTGAAAGTTCCAATAAGTTATGACACTATTTTTTTCTCTAACCAGAATTTTACCACCAAAACCTCTTACATTTTGTCATAGTTGTAAACAAGTGGGTAGAGTGTTTGCAAATGGTCCACAAGACCAGAGTTCAATCCCAGGTTGAGTCATACCAAAGACTCAAAAAAAGTACTTAATGCAGTCTTGCTTAACACTCAGCATTATAAGGTACAGATCAAGGGTAAAATGGAGCAATCCAGGGAAAGGAATAGAGCCCTCCCTTACACCTCGGTGTAGTAGCTAATGAAAAGGGAGCTTTCAGATCACCCTTGACTACAGTCACCAACTTTGCTTTGTGAAAAAGTAACAGCTGATAAATCCAAAGAAACATCATCATGTAATACTGACTGCACAGATTCCTTTGAATCTCTTTCACTATCAATCCCTATTAGTCATTGCTCTTGGCAAACCCTTTAAACTGCATCCAGTATCCCTAAAAAGCTGATGAATATAAGTTTTTGCTAGTCAGCCAAAACTGGAGTGTCCATATATAGGAGTCTACTGGAGAATATCACTTATGAGTTAGTACTTACTCAAGCATGTCTTGTTCATCTTAATTACATGGCTTTTGAGATGGGAGGTAAGTGGCCGTGTAGGCCTCATAGAAGAACGTCATTCATGAGTTTGTCATTGCTTCTCCAGCAACCTCCCACATGTCTTGTTTGTTTTACTTGGATGGCTTTTCAGATGGGAGGTAAGTGGCCGTGTAGGGCTCCATAGAAGAACATCATTCATGAGTTTGTCATTGCTTCTCCAGCAACCTCCCACATGTCTTGTTTGTTTTACTTGGATGGCTTTTCAGATTGGAGGTAAGTGGCCGTGTAGAGTTATATAGAAGAACGTCATTTATGAGTTTGTCATTGCTTCTCCAGCAGCATCCCACATGTCTTGTTTGTCTTACTTGGATGGCTTTTGAGATGGGAGGTAAGTGGCCGTGTAGGGATCCATAGAAGAACGTCATTTATGAGTTTGTCATTGCTTCTCCAGCAGCATCCCACATGTGTTGTTTGTCTTACTTGGATGGCTTTTGTGATGGGAGGTAAGTGGCTGTGTAGGCCTCCATATAAGAACGTCATTGATGAGTTTGTCATTGCTTCTCCAGCAGCGTCCCACATGTCTTGTTTGTCTTACTTGGATGGCTTTTCAGATTGGAGGTAAGTGGCCGTGTAGAGTTACATAGAAGAACGTCATTTATGAGTTTGTCATTGCTTCTCCAGCAGCATCCCACATGTGTTGTTTGTCTTACTTGGATGGCTTTTGAGATGGAAGGTAAGTGGCCGTGTAGGCCTCCATATAAGAACGTCATTGATGAGTTTGTCATTGCTTCTCCAGCAGCGTCCCACATGTCTTGTTTGTCTTACTTGGATGGCTTTTCAGATGGGAGGTAAGTGGCCGTGTAGGGATCCATAGAAGAACATCATTTATGAGTTTGTCATTGCTTCTCCAGCAGCATCCCACATGTGTTGTTTGTCTTACTTGGATGGCTTTTGAGATGTGAGGTAATCCAAAAAATAGAAAAGTAGAAATATTATTTTTCATTTCATTAACCAAATATATGAATTATTGTTTTTCTTTTTCATCTTATTTTTACTTTGCTTAAAAATTAGCCTTGTTTCTAATCCAATGCATGGCAAAAGGTTTGAATAATCACATTTTTTCTTACATCAAACTTATAAATTTTTGAATAGGAATATTTTATTTAAATAGCAATATTTCAAATAAGTTTTTAAATAAACTTTAGACAATATTTTTAAATAGCAAAACTTTGCAGGATTAAATACCACACTGTGTAAGACTGAGTAAATAACATTTTATAATTGACATATCCAAAGTATCTATAAGCCTGTTCAGTAATTATTTGGATGACCATTTAGGTACTGTAAGCAACCTATGTCCTGAGTGCTAAGATAAGCAAAGCTTAGTAAATAACAAGATTAAAACTGTGAACTTACAACAAAGAAAAAAGGGAAAGAAAGAGAAGATACACATGGAGGTTCAAATGAAATTAGAGGAATTTCCTCAGGTTTAGCTAGTATGATATATTACTCATAATGCTGTTCAAAAGCTGATTTAAATAAAAAGTCAATTTTTTTTTATATCTAAATTCACCATTTATGTTCTTCTATTCTTTTTCTTTATATTTCCAGCTCGTTTATAGTAAATCAGAAAGAATTGAATCCAGGTTTGAGTATATTCCTAGCTATTTAGCTTTTAGAGAAGCACCATTGATGATTAGACTTCTTCAGAAGATGAAATCAGAAAAGAATAATTTCTATCCTGATGTGAGTACATTTTGCAGTCTAGTTGATAATTTAAATGTTTTTTATATTCAATTAGGAAGTGATTGGAAGTCAATAATGTTACACCTGGGCTGAATTAACCATTAAGCAAAATAAATCCCTGTTTAGAACACCAAAAGAAAAGGATCACAAAAAGAAATGTGGCCCAGTCAGCTGGGGCTGCAGAATACACTAACTGTTTCTCTGCCAAGGGGTAAAACTTCCCTAATAAGTGTCCTGGATATAATCCTAAATCATCTGATGGTGAGGCTTCAGTAATGCTGGAGCTTTGGGGAATGCAGAATACCCTTTCATTGCCATCATTCCCAGGTCCTCTCAGGCCCAGAGTGGTAGCACCTGATAGGATCCTATCTATGGGTCAAGTAGAACTGAACTATGTAATTACACTAAACTGAATTGTTTGAAATTAACTATTTTTACATTTAACTATGTGTTTTAACTGTGTACTTATGTTAAACTGAATTGTTTGAAATAGAACTGTTTTTGACATTTAAACTGCATATTTATGCTAAACTGAATTGTCTGTAATAGAACTGTTTTGATATTTAACTGTGTGTAAACAAAAAAACTATACTTATACTAAATTGAATTCTTTGAAACTTTTATCAAAATGACTTAATTCAGCATTAAGGGACCCGAAAAGGGTTGACATGCCATAAAACAAAATAATCAACCAACCAACCAAAAAGAAAAGGAAGCACCACAGTTTTTTTTTTTCTATGATATTATGCTTTGTGCTTTGGTCACCAAATCATATTTGCAGTAAAACCAAACGTTAATTAAATTTTTTTATATTTACAACACAAAGAATCAGTTTAACTATATAACTTTATCAAATTAAAAGCAGTACTTTATGTCTTGTTGTTCTCTAATGAACAATAAGAGGCAACAATTATTGGGCTGTGTTTATGGCTTTTAATGGATTTAATCCAGTTGTGGTAGTGAACATTGTGAATTTTAGAATTTACTAAGCTTTGCTTAGTTCTGTAAAGAGATCTTAGATTATTTACAGTAACTGCTGTTACTAAGTGTCTTTAATCTAGTCTTGTATTACACAATATTAGTTTCTATATATTTTTTAATTTAATTTTTAAAATTAAATATTATATATTCATAATGTTGTTATTGACTTCCTTGTTCTTTTTGTATCAACCTGTAGGAAATAATTTATAGCAGTCCATTGTATCAAGATTATATACATAGTGTCAGCATATATATCCATTACAATCACTTATTAAATAGATATATCAATTTTCATTCATTTTAATCATTATATATCAAATGTAATGATATATATTAGTTTTTATATATATATATTCAATAGCATGGATACTTTCTACAACCACTGTTTTCATGCCGTCTTTATACAACAATCATCAAATAGAAAAAGAAAAATTTTTGAGAAATCGAAAAGATACAGTCAAAAGAATGTTTACATTAGAACTGCATAGAAGTCTTTGTGTGTGTGTGTGTGCATGCGTGTGTGTGTGTGTGTTTGTGCATAGATTATATTCGCGTTTGTTG
>CAUZXS010004430.1:0-15000 GCA_963585895.1 Sepioteuthis lessoniana
AGAAGAGTCCTGGCGACTTGAGCAGACTTGCTGTCACTCAAACCTCAGTGAAAGACAATCAGCGTCGACTGATGTGAAAAATTCTCAAGGGGTAAATAACAATAGCATCAAACAAGCGGAGATGAAAAATATAAGAAAAAGGGTCTTCAGAAGAACAAGAAAGCTTCTTGAAACTAAACTCTGCAGCAAAAATCTAAAAAACTTTGTATTTCTTTACATCATAAAGTTATGAGCTCCCCAGTCGACTAGGGCTGTAGAATTCACCAACTGATTCTCTACCGAGGAGTAAGACCCCCAAGCAACGAGTGTCTTAGATATGACACTAAGCAATCTCATGGTAGGATTCCACGAAAGCTGGAGCTTTGGGGAATGCACTGCACACCTTCATTGCCTTCGCTCCCAGGTCAACTCTGGCCCTGAGTGCTACTACCTGATAGGGTCCTATCTTTGGGTCATATAAAACTAAACTGCATACTTTTATTAAACGGAATTGCCTGAAATAGAACTGTCTTGACATTTAAACTGCGTAAATATGCTAAACTGAAATGTTTGAAGTTGAACTGTTTTGATATTTAACTGTGTGTAAACAAAAACTATACTTATACTAAATTGTATTACTTGAACTAGAAGTGTTTTTTGACAGATTCTCTACAGAAACACCAAAGTGAAAGTACGTTCACCAGATGGAGACACGGAATACTTCGACATTGTTGTAGGAGTACTACAAGGAGACACGCTAGCCCCGTACCTCTTTATAATCTGTCTAGACTACGTGCTTAGAACTTCGATCGACAAAATCAGAGAAAATGGCTTCGAGCTGTCTAAGAGAAGAAGCAAAAGATACCCCGCAAAAAAAATCACGGACGCCGACTATGCTGATGACTTGGCGTTACTGGCGAATACGCCTAATCAAGCAGAGACACTACTGCATAGTCTGGAACGAGCCGCAGCTGGCATTGGCCTCCAAGTCAATACACACAAAACTGAATATATGTGTTACAACCAAACGGGCAACATTGCCACACCAGACGGAGCCTCTCTGAAACTAGTTGACAAATTCACCTACCTAGAAAGTAGCGTCTCATCAACCGAAAAAGACATCGACACACGACTGACGAAGGCATGGACGGCTATCGATAGGCTCTCGATCATATGGAAATCAGACCTAACCGATAAAATGAAATGCAGTTTCTTCCAGGCAGTGGTTGTGTGATACTGCTATATGGATGCACTACATGGACGCTAACTAAACGGCTGGAGAAGAAACTAGACGGAAATTACACAAGAATGTTGAGAGCAGTATTGAACAAGTCCTGGTGACAACACCCCACGAGACACCAACTATATGGACACTTGCCCCCCCATCACGAAAACTATACAAGTTAGACGAACCAGACACGTGGGACACTGCTGGAGAAGCAAGGACGAGCTCATAAGTGATGTACTCCCATGGACCCCCACATATGGCCGTGCAAAAGCAGGACTACCAGCTCGAACTTACAGCAACTATGTGAGGACACAGGATGTAACCCTGAAGACCTGCCAGAGGCGATGAATGATAGGGAGAAGTGGCGAGAGAGGGTCAGGGATATCCGTGCTGGCGGCACGACATGATGATGATGACTTATGCTAAACTGAATTGTTTAAAATAGAAATGTTTATTGGCATAAAAATGGATTTGGTATAAAGTAATCTACAACTGTTGATATGCCATAAAACCAAAACAAACAAAGTCATGTGTACTCGATTACTAAAGTTAGGGCCATCTACCTTTAATTTTGCCTAGGATAATGACATATAATACTACTGAGTCTCTTCCTAACGTTCTTTAGGTTTAGTTTGGTTTGCTGGGTTTTATGGCATACCAACCTTTGTAGGTTATTTAACGCCAAATCTATTTTTATGTAAATCTTTTCTATTGAAAACAATTCAGTTTAGCATAAGTACACAGTTTAATTGTCAAAAACATTTCCATTTCAAACTATTCAAGCAGTTATATGTAACAATTCATCATCATCATCATGTCGCGCCGCCTGCGCGGATATCTCTGACCGTCTCTCGCCATTTCTCCCTATCATTCATCGCCTCCGGCAGGTCTTCAGGATTACAACCCGTGTCCTCACATAGCTGCTGTATGTAAGTTCGTGCTGGTCGTCCCACTCTTGCACATCCATGAGTGGGGGTCCACAGGAGTACATCGCTTATGAGCTCGTCCTTGCTTCTCCAGCAGTGTCCTGCGTGTCTGGTTCGTCGAACTTGTATAGTTTTTGTGATGGGGGGCAAGTGTCCGTATAGTTGGAGCCTCGTGGGGTGTTGTCGCCAGGACTTGTTTAATACTGCTCTCAACATTCTTGTGTAATTTCCGTCCAGCCTCCTCTCCAGCCGCTTCGTAAGCGTCCATGTGGTGCATCCATATAGCAGTATCGACACAACCGCTGCCTGGAAGAAACTGCGTTTCATTTTATCTGTTAGGTCCGACTTCCATATGATCGAGAGCCTATCGATAGCTGTCCATGCCTTCGTCAGTCGTGTGTCGATGTCCTTCTCGGTTGATGAGACGCTGCTTCCTAGGTAGGTGAATTTGTCGACTAGTTTCAGAGAGGCTCCGTCTAGTGTGGCAATGTTGCCTGTTTGGTTGTAACACATATATTCGGTTTTGTTTGCATTGACATGTAGGCCAATGCCAGCTGCAGCTCGTTCCAGACTATGTAGTAGTGTCTCTGCTTGATTAGGCGTATTCGCTAGTAACGCCAAGTCATCAGCGTAGTCGGCGTCCGTGATTGTTTTTGCGGGGTACCTTTTGCTTCTTCTCTTAGTCAGCTCAAAGCCATTTTCTCTGATTTTGCCGATCGAAGTTCTAAGCACATAGTCTAGACAGATGATAAAGAGGTACGGGGCTAGTGTGTCTCCTTGTAGTACTCCTGCAACAATGTCGAAGTATTCCGTGTCTCCATCTGGTGAACGTACTTTTACTTTGGTGTTTCTGTAGAGAATCATTATCGCTGCTACGGTTTCTTTTGGTAGGCCGTAAGCTAGTAGGATTTGCTCCATCTTCCCTCTGTGTATGGAATCGAAGGCCTTGGTAAAGTCGACAAATAGTAATGTCGCCTGTAAGTTTTTTGCCCGAACGCCTTCCAGGATTCTACGGATGGTCAGTATTTGTGAGGTTGTGGATCTATTTCTCCGGAAGCCATTTTGGTTTTTCCTAAGGATGTTTTCCATTTTGGGTTCTATGCGGTTTCGTAGTAGGGCATTGTAGATTTTGGCTGCTATGGATGTAAGTGTTATCCCTCGGTAGTTCTTGGCTAGTCCGAGGTCGCCTTTTTTAGGGAATGGAAGGATGCATCCCTTCGTCCATCGTTCTATCCTATTTTGACTATAGACTGCGTTGCATTGCCGGAGCAGTATATCGTCGAATTGTCTCGTCTTCCACACTTCTGGGGGGATCTCGTCTAGCCCCGCCGCTTTCCTATTTTTAATTCTTCTGAGAACCGTGTCGAGTTCTTCTTTGGTGAAAGGACCTAGTTTTACGTCTAATTGCTTACTAATAATTCTGGTGATCGGTTCATCCGTTATTTCCGGTGGGTTTCCTAGTAGATTTTTGAAATGCTGTTCCCACAGTTTTACTCTTTCTTGTTGGCTTGCAGCTTTCAATTTTGCTTTGGCTGTGCTCTTCCTTCCACTTACTTCGTTTATTGTTTGCCAGGCTATCCTGGATTGCCTATCTTCCACCAAGTCTCTTTTGATGTCGAAAAACAGTTCTATTTCAAATAATTCAGTTAAGCATAAGCATGTATTTAAAATGTATGTACGGTTTTATTGTCAAAAACATTTCTATTTTAAGCTATTCAGTTTACTCAAACAATTCATTTTAGCATAAGTATGCTGTTAGTTCTATTTAACCCATAGATAGGGCCCTATCAGGTGCTACCACTCCGGGCCAGAGTGGACCTAGGAGCTATGGCAATGAAGGGGTACTCAGCATTCCCCAAAGCTCCAGCACTGCTGGAACCTCACCATCAGATTGTTTAGTGTCATATCCCGGACACTCGTTGGGGGAGGGGTCCTACCCCTCCGCAGAGAAACAGTCAGAGTATTCTACAGCCCCAGCCGACGGGGCAAGTTCTTTAGGAATCAAGAAAAAACAAAAAACAATGCTTTTAATTTAACAAATGCAGATTTTCTATGATAATTCTTATTTGGTAGAACACACTTTGTTTCTACAATAATACATTTCATTGTTTCATTGTATCACAATTCTTTAGTGTGAGTAGACACAAGAGATGCTTCAAGCTGGGATCGAAAACTAGCTGACTTTACGTCACTCAGATATCTTACTCAGATCTATCGTCATTCTCGGCTGAAATAAAGGGATTTTTACGTATATATTTTCAAACATACGCTGCCGGCTACCGGAGAGCTCAATTCATGGGAAAAACTTTGCATTTAATATACATAATCGAGACTGTTAGCATTCAATTTAGATTATACTATTAGGAATTTCACAATTCCATATCTTCTTATACCCCACACACGCATGCACGAGGATCAGTAAATAAGTTTCCAGATTTTTTCCTATGGGCACTTTTATTGATAGTACACACATGAAACTCTAGTCCCCTTAGAAGTAATCTCCTCAGGCAGCAATACACTTATTGTACCGTTCCAACAACTTCTGGAAGGCCCCATCGAAGTCCTCTTGTGTGAGCGTGTCAATGACCTTCCTCGCTGCCTCTTTCATCTACTCAACTGTCTCATAACGACAGCCTCTGAGCTTAGGGAATAAGCAAAAGTCACAGGGAGCAAGGTCTGGACTATAGGGAGGTTGAGGAACTGTTTTGATGGCCATCTTGGTCAAATAGTCTGTGACAAGGATGGAGTTGTGAACTGGTGCATTGTCCTGGTGGAGATGTCACTGACCCGATTTGAAGAGTGCCGGCCTCTTCCGACGGAATCTCTTCCTGAACTCCCTTAAAACGTCAAAATAGTAACCCTAACCCTAACCCTTTGGCCAATCAACTCTTGTTCGTGTTATTTAAATGATTTTAGAGATGGTAGTTCGGTGTCCATTCAGCAGTTGTTTCGTGGGTTGTTCCCTCTGGATTTATTCAATATATTTTGTAGTATTTTTGTGCAGTTCACTCCTACGTTTTTCTCTATGCGTTTTGTCAACTTCCATGACGTACACCCACATAGTTGTAATGACACAATCATATTGCTTGGAAGAAACCCCATCTTATTTTATCATATAGATCATACTTTCATATATTCGATTGCCTATCGATAGCAATCTACGCCTTCGTTCTGTTCGATTAGCATTAATTCCAGGAAAGATGACAGAGACTACTTCATCAGGTTAGCCGATATTTGTGGATATTTGTCTCTGCCTCCCACCGGACAGGACTTGACTCAAGGTCGATGACATGAAGGCCGATTATAGTGGGGATTAAGGGGAGGGGAAGGTCGGGGACTAGTTGAGGCTCGAACCCTGCTGGATTATGCTGGTCATCAGCCCACAGTGCATTGTGGGCCCGATGAGCCTGACTGGACATGGACCAAATCTGGGTCCAGGCACTTATGCCTGACTAAAGCAAAAACTGGACAGCGAGGTCCAGTGCTATAAAAGGGTGACAAAGGTGTCACTGATGCAACTCAGTGGCCCAGCTGAAGCCGGCGATCTTTTGGCCACAAGTCTGCCAATCACCGTCCGACACGGATACCAGACAGTCCACTGAAAAAGCCTCAGCGCCAAGCACAGCGGCTGGTTAAGTTTCTATTTTATCAGGTTAGACACTTCAAAGATATACTAAAAACTATATGTACCAGTGATAAGAGCGTATGAACTGTGTCCCTTTTTTTTATATATATAGTTTGATATGTACCAGGTATGTTAAATTTTGGACCTTATTTTCTTTAATTCTTTTCTTTCATGTTTATTGTTTTTAATTTTCTGTTTCCTTTATTCCTGGTGAATTGATATGCCAGCAAATATGCTGCTGTAGCAGTTTTGAATTTCAGAAATTATTTCACCAATTGGTTTCCTTTGGTTTCTTTGTTTAATGGGATATCAATCTTCGTGGGTTATTTTATGCCAAGTCCATTCTTGAAGAAGAACAGTGGTCGTAGTATTTGACCCTTTGTGGGGGGGGAGAGGAAATAAGGAGGTTCACACTCTTCTAAAGGGTATTAGTCCAAAAGTGAATGTAAAGTGCGATGGAGTTCAAATTCACTTATTACGATGTCACAATTCCGCACATTAGCCAAGCCATTGAGGTCTCCATTCTTGTAGCAATGAAAAAAGTTGCAAAATTTAATGATATATATATATATATATATATATATATATATATATATATATATATATATATATATGTGTGTGTGTGTGTGTGTGTGTGTGTGTGTGTGTGTACGTGTGTGCGATTATATATATATATATATATATATATGTGTAGAAAAATTGATAACAACGATCCAAGTGGAAGGAGAGATTTACTGAGAGACCTCTCAATAAATCTCTCCTTACACTTGTATCATTGTCATCAATTGTTATCAATTTTTCTACATGTCAGATTACAATCCTTTATATATATATATACATATATATATATGGTTTGGTTTGAAATCTTTTCTTACTCCCAAAACAATAATTCTTACTGTCTTTTTTTTTAGATTTCTTATTTCTATAACAAAATTTACATTTTCATTTATTTCTTAAATCATTTTCAGAGAATAAACAAAGATAAAATTACTTGAATAGTAAAATTTTGGGGCATGGCAACATTACAAGCACGTTGTTTACAAGCACAAATTTTAAAGATATTAAAATAATTTGGATTAAAAATAAATATTAAAAATGAATGTTAAAAAAGCAATGATTAAACTTATTAATATTCAGTGTCTTTCTGTAAAAGCAAAAGTGAAAACACACGATTCTTTCAAAAGATGATACAAGTGAAATCTAAATAAAAGTCCCGCAAAGCATACTAAAACCGAATATTTAACTCCAATAAAAAGGAAAAAAAAGACAAACTCGAAATTGATTAACAAATGAGTGTTACTGCAGGTTTCCATACTTTTTTTTCGTCAAACATTTTTATATCGTGAAACATGAATAAAAATAAAATACAAATAAAAAAAATAAACAGTTACCAGTTTCTTGCTTTCAGATTTTTATTTTTCGGTTAGTAAAAATATTTTTTATTTAATGGCACATTAATATCTTGCTAGTGAGTGGAGAAAAATTCGCCAAAATCTTCTTTTTAAGGAGAAAAATTAATGGTTGGTAATTATTTCCCAAATTATCTAAAAGAAAATTATATATAATGCATAGTATTCAAATCTCTCAAATTTTTGTTTAGTTTAATATTCGCATTTGGGTACAATTTCTTCTAACAGTTCCAAATTAATTTTTATTTTATTTCAGGCACTCATTCAGAGTTTTATCTTTGTAAGATATACGGAATGCACGTGCCATATCCAACATCCCTACCGATTCAATATCGCCACTCACAGGAAGGGGTAAATTTAAGTGATCTGAAAAAAAAAATCAGCTAGCTTATTTTTTTATAAAATAATTGACGGATTGCAAAATCCATTTATTAATAAATAGACACTGAAAAATTCATTAAAATCATATTATTCCTTGATGACTGTTGATCTTTTTTTTCCAATCAATTATAATAGGACAAAAAGTCCATGTCGGCCATGTTGTTAGTAAATCATCATCATCATCATCATCATCATCACGTGCCGCAACCATGTTTTTTTTTCCCTGACCCTCTCTCGCCGTTCGTCTCTATCGTCCATCGTTCCGGGCAGGTTTTTCCAGGCTACATCCTGTATCAGTATGGAACTGTTATAGAGAGGTTCTAGCTGGTCACCCAACACTTACTCGTCCGTATGACGGGGTCCAAAGGAGTACATCTCTTATGAGTTCACCCTTACATTTCCAGCAATGTCCCACAAGTCTTGTTCATCTAATTTGGATGGTTTTCAAGATGGATGGTTAGTGGCCGTAGAGCTGCTGTTTTGGGGGATTGTTATATAATGACTATTGACATGTATTTTGGGTTCCTTCCTGGTGACCCCGTGTGCTTTGACAAGCTGTCAGGTTGGGATTAGTAAACAGGGGGATGGCAGTGCGTCGGAGTAGGCAGGTCGAGCAGGTGTGTAACCAGAAGGAGACCACTTGATATGATAACCATGCGGTCAGATTTAGACAGTCAGTTCATTCAGAATCAAGAGTCGAGCCAGGTATACTCAGCCGATCATAGGCCTTTGGTCATCTCTGATTATACGGCTTGCAAGGGGTGCAAGCGTCGACACCCCCTGGCTCCAGGAAGAAGATATGGGACAAGAAGAAGTCCCCTCTTTGAGTATATGTCTCTCCATCTATCTCTCAAACTTACAACAAATTATCTGCCCCTTTCGAGAATAAAATGAGAGAGAGATATTTTTATAAAGAAGTGTGTTTCATTTCGTTGATTGAATTTCATAAATTATGTTTGATTATCTCGTTGATGAATCTATAAAAGACAATTCAACAGGATGTCACCTCCAGGATTTGTTCAATACAGCTCGTCAAATTCTTGCGCAATTGCCGTCAGAACTCTCATAATAATTACCACTCTGAGATCATTTGGACCAATAAATAATCGTAGTAAAGAGTTCCAGAATTGGAGTCTCACCACCGGATGTAGTTTATTGTTATTTCCTGGACACCCACCTTTTTTCAGTAATCGGCATAATCTAGGACTCACCTATATTCTACTTATTGTACGAATTATAAATGGTAAACATCATTTTAGAAGCGAAATGAATACTCAAATACAGAATATTTCGTCTTTGGTGGGTATTGTTATTATTATTATTAGTAGTAGTGGTAGTACTATTACCCTCTTTGCGAGTTTTTCCCACCATCGTTAGCTGTGGTATTTCACAGGAGGCTGAGCGACAGCAAATCTTCTCTGGCCTCCAGGATTCTTCCTAGAATTCTGACCGATCTCAATAATGCTGAAGTCTAGATGGTCTTGATTCTTCCTCTGATATCCAATTCCTTCGAGCCTTTACGGTCCATTCCACGTGCACTAAGAAACAATTATTATCAACGTCACCCACAAGTTCCAAGTATTCGACTGTCTTTTCGCTTTCTTTCATTTGATCTTAGTGATTAGTCGGAATGGTAAATTCTACCAGACGGCAAGTTTTCCTCTTCTTCTTCTTCTTCTTCTTCTTCTTCTTCTTATTATTATTATTATTATTATTATTATTATTATTATTATTATTATTATTATTATTATTATTATCTCCTCTAGAGTTTTTCACATTAGTATTAGCTGATGGTTTTTCACTGGAGTTTGAGTGACAGCAAGTCCCCTCAAGTCTCCAGGACTGGTCTCAGTATTCTGGCCGTCCTCAGCAATGCTGTCGTTTGGATAGTCTCTACCCGTCCGCTAACTTCCAAGTCCTCCAGGCACTTTAATAATCCTTTAGTTACTGTGCCTAATGCACCAATCACAATTGGCACAATCGTTACTTTCATGTTCCACAGTTTTTTAAATTCTCTAGCAAGGTCGAGGTACTTATCCTTCTTTTCACTTTCCTTCAGATTTATTCTGTGGTCCGCCGGGACAGCAAAGTCAACAATTTTGCAGATTCTCTTTCTTTTGTTGATTATTATGAGGTCTGGTCTTCTGGCCGGGATTAGGTGTTCCGTTTGTACGTTAAAGTCCCATATGAGTTTATGCGAGTCATTTTCTAGGACAGGCGCCGGGTTATTATTATTATTATTATTATTATTATTATTATTACTTCTTTTGGTGTTTTCACACCTGCGTTAGCCGATGGTTTCTCACTGGAGTTTGTGTGACAAGTCTCCTCAAGTCTCCAGGACTCTTCTCAGTATTCTGTCCCATCACAACAATGCCCTAGTCTGGATGGTCTCTACTCGTCATGTAATTTCCAAGTTCTCCAGTCCTTGTACCAATCCTTTGGTGACTGTACCAAGAGCACCAATTAAAATTGATATAACCCTCTCTTTCATGTTCCACAATTGTTTCAGTTCTCTTGCAAGGTCTAGGTAACCTATTCATCTTTTCACTTTCTTTCAATTTTACTCCGTGGTCAGCTGGGATAGAAAAGTCCACAACGCGGCAAGTTTACGCGTTTTTTTGTTTTGTTTTGTTTTTTTGTTTTTATTATTACAAGGTCTGGTCTCCTGGCCAAGATTAGGTGATTCGTCTGTGTCTCAAAATCCCAGAGGAGTTTGAGTGTCTCATTCTCCAAGACAAATTCTGGGTTATCCATTATTATTATTATTATTATTATTATTATTATTATTATTATTATTATTATATTTCAATTTTTTTTTTATTCAACTTTGATAATTGATTTTTATTTGGCGACGTTCTTCAATTAGTTTTTCTCAAGAATGATATTTTACTGCAGCAAAATTCAAATATTTACAAGTTAAATTTTTTTTCATAAACACTGCTTTATATATATATATATATATATATATATATATACGTGCCAAAACATGTGTGTCCATGTGTGCGTATCCGTGTTTTTATATGTATTAGTGATTGTTTTTGTTAAGACACAAGTGTATGTGAGAAGTGTGCATATAGGCATATGCATGTACGTATGTATGTTTATGTCCGGATGTGTGAGTATATGTGCGTGTTTGAATTTTTTGCGCATATGTTTGTTTTTTGTTTCTTATTATTGCTAATATTTATATATTTGTGCATATGTCCAGATCTGAAAGGATATAACTCTAGAAATAAGTGCATAAATTAAACATATTTACAATTAGCGACACACAGACATACACTTTCAGGCTTTTACACGAGGAGAGAGGGACAGCCGGAGGATATATATATATATATATATATAGAGAGAGAGAGACAGACAGACAGACAGACAGACAGACAGAGAGAAACAGAAAGTGTGTTTGGATTTTTCGTGGGCGTGGCTGTATACCGTTAACTTACGATTTGCTGAGACATTCTTCAATCGTCTAGAATATTTTTTTTTAAAACTTACCAAAAAAGTTTCTTTAGAAATATAAGTATATATTCATATGATACTATATATATATATATATATATACAAAGATGTTTACATATATATATATATATGTATATGCAAGCATCTTTGTATAAATTCCATTACATATAAAGTCATCATACCAATATATGTCCATGTATATATATATATGTATATATATATATATATATTGGTGTGTGTGTATATATATATATATATATATATATATATAGGAAAACAAAAGATTCAAAAGAAGTATTCAATTACATATGATATGCCACGTTCAACGTTTCGTTTTTGTTTTGTTTTTTCGTTTGTTTCGGGGTTTTTTTTTTGTCTTTTTTTTTGTTTGTTAAACCATCTTTGGGTTGATGTTGAATAGTCAAGTTATAATGCATTATCTGGAAGTTATTTTCCAATGAAAAAAGGAAACGAAAAGAATTTTAAAAAATCTTAGTTGCGAGCCGTTTCAAACGCCAAAAATTTTCTAAAGTTTTTTTTCAGTTTTGTTTATCTACCATTTTTTATATTTCCATACCATCGGATTTCTTTTCACCTTCATCATAAATATATATTATCCTATGTATGATAATAATCTATGACTTGTGTCGAGGTTCTAGATCTGGAGTTCTTGATAGTGTAGAATCATCTCTTCATTCCTATTATTCATAGATCCACAGATACACTCGAACTCAATGTGGTCGCACCTGTGTCCCATCTCTAGGATGAATAGATTTCTTTGAAAATCATGATGATTCGAAAGTCACACTGGAAACCATGTAATTGAGTGCAAATTATTTGTACTTTAAATAATGACTGAGAATATAAGCTTTGATCATAAACGTCTCGCTATAGATTATAAAGTCCTGCAATGTTTGGTTTAGAAAAAATTAACCGAAAAATTGTTAGCGTGGAGGTATATATATTAGCGATCTTATGTATGTGTAGATAGATAGATAGATTCGCCCCCATGATTAAGAACACTTAAATTTTGATATAAGTTATTTACTTTTGAACGGAAGATATCAAGATTTTTTTCCTTTGATATATATATATATATATATATATATATAAAGAGAGTGAGAGAAAAATATATATTGTAGAGTTTTTTTCTAACTAGCTCACTTCAGTAAATTGGTGACCAAATATTACATTATAATTTAATAGTGCTCAATATCAATGAGAGAGTTTTTATATTCACCCCCGACACACAGGCAAACACACACATACACTTGTATATATAATATCTAATATAATAAATAGAAGTAACGGCATATTAGATTTTGTATATATTTTATAGCATGGAAGCTATTACATATTTATAAAATCAAATATATATTTACTTATTATTATAATGTAATTGCTCTCTAACAGATATTGAGCACCGTCAAAACTATATAATTTTTGGTTCGCCATTGTGAATCTGTGACAAAAAACACTGTTACTATATATATATATATATATATAGTAACAGTGTTTTTTGTCACAGATTCACTATATATATATATATATATATTACATGGTAGTGTTTGTGACATGACCTACCTAGGGCGATGAACGATAGGGAGGAGTGGCGAGAGAGGGTCAGGGATATCCGTGCTGCCAGCACGATATGATGATGATGATATATATATGCCACAATTTCTCTTTGATAATGTTCGGGTAAAAAAACAGACAGTTTGAATCTGTCTATTTTGTCTTTGATCCGTTCAAGTCGTCGTATGGGTCATTTGATTTTAGGATGGATTGAATTCATGAAGGTGTTTTATGCTGAGTGTCTAAGTAATTCAATAACACCTTTAACACTATTCCCGCCAATTATTCCTCATCCCTCAAGTAATTTTTTCCTCTGTAATTCTTACAGACATTTGTTCTTCCTCTAATTCTTTATGTATATGTATATTGCTAATTCATGGTGTTTGTCATTTCGTAATTCATTCTACCGAAGACGGTTCCATTTGGAGTCGAAAGTACATGGGAGATATACGGCGCCTTTCTGAATTCTTTTTCCTCCAAATGACTTAATATGACGACATACAAGGAACAAAGATAAGATAGGCAGAAATGAAATTTCCGTCCTCTAAACAACAATGTATAATCCAGTTCAAGTAAATAGTTTCTTTCTCCTAGATCAGTTACGATAACAAGGCTAAAAAGCCAAGTCTGCCCTATTTATCAATTGCTAGCTGGAGAATAGTTGGATTCATATCTTTCCTTTGGGTACTAGCGATATGTGAAGTACAAACCGCCTAGTTCAGGATTTGAACTCATGTCACCGTGTCCACGACAGCAACCATTATGCCACAACACCATCTCTTTCTCTCTCTCTCTCTCTCCCTCTCTCTTTCTCTGTCTCTGTCTATCTTTGTCTCTCTCTCTCTCTCTCTCTCTCTCTATATATATATATATATATATATATATATATATATATATATATACCCTTGCAGTGGATTTGCCTAGCTTTATATTTGAGGAAAATGATTAATAACTATCTAATGATGACGTCTAACGCAAATGTATCCAATACGGTGATTTTCGTAATACGAGAGGAGGTAAATAATACGGCCTTATCTGATAAATGCCTCGGCAATGAAGTTTTATTTATTTCCATGCCACTAATATGAAACTTTACAATATTTAATAAGTGGTCCCTACCGACACCAAATAAACTGAAAGGTCAACACGCTTTCCCATAAAATATTACCCGTAATGATTCTTCAGGATATTTAACCATAATGATTACAATAGAGGATAAACAAATAAAGAAACAAACATTTATTGAAATCACTTGATCGTAATATTTGAAATTAATGGAAAGGCTGTTTTTTTTTTATAGAGGTGACTAATAAAAGAATAACTCATTTTTGAATCACCAACTTTAAAAACGTTTTGTCCAAGCATCCGGCTCAAAAGTATATCACGCCGATTTGCGTTTCATAGAATACTAACATATCACAAAATATTTTCATTTAATGGAAACTTTTTTCAGCATGTGGTTTGCAATTAAAAAGGTCCCTTCTGCATTACCAATTAAAAAAAAATAAAACTACCTCATGAAGTATTTCATATCGATTTGAGTTTTATTAAGTATTGACAAATCACAAAATATTTTCATTTAATCGAAACTGTTATTTCAGCATGTGGTTTGCAATTAAAAAGGTCTTTTCTACATTACCAATTTAAAAAAATTACACTACCTCATGAAGTATTTCATATCGATTTGAGTTTAATTAAATATTTATAAATCACAAAAGAATCTAATTTAATTGAAACTGTTATTTCAGCATGTGGTGTGCAATTAAATGAGTCCTTTCTAAACAACCGATTTCCCACTTCCACCCGCAAAAAATCTAAACCGCCTCAAAATTATTTCATGTTGACTTGAGTTTCCTTAAATATTGCAAAATCACAAAATATTCCAACTTAGTAGATACAGTTATTTCAGCATGTAGTTTGCAATTAAATATGTCCCTTCTACATCACCAATTAAAAAAATTAAATATTGTCAAATCACAAAGTATTCTGATTTAATTGATACTGTTATTTTAGCGTATGGTTTGCAATTAAAAAAAGTCTTTTCTATATGACCAAATAAAAATAAATCAAAACTCCCTCGTAAAATATTTCATGTTGACTTGAGTTTCCTTAGATATTGACATATCACAAGATATTCTAATTTAATGGATACTGTTATTTCAGTATGTGGTTTGCAATTACATAAGTTCTTTCTGCATCACCAATTTAAAAAAAATTCTAAACTGCCGCATAAAGACTTTTATGTCGACTTGAGTTTCCTTAAATATTGACATATCACAAAATATTCTAATTTAATGGATACTGTTATTTCAGTATGTGGTTTGCAATTAAATAAGTTCTTTCTACATCACCAATTAAAAAAAGTCAAAACCGTCTCAAAACTATTTTAGGTCGACTTGAGTTTCCTTAAATATT
>CAUZXS010004430.1:20000-30000 GCA_963585895.1 Sepioteuthis lessoniana
GAGAAACGAGAATGACGAGGAGGGGATTGTGGAGGCAGAGCGGAATTACAATGTATGCAAAAATGGCGGCTTGAATACATCATGATTTGATTGAGTCGGGAAGAATGCCCCTGACAAGTGACTTGAATGGAGACGAAATATGATTAGACGAAGTTTCTGGATTCGTATGGGTGGGTGCAGGGAATAGGTGAATAAAGCTCCGTTTTTTACTGGGTACGCTGTTCCTTCTGCTGAAATGCATGCGAAAATGTTGCACACGTGTGCACATAGGTGTGCACATAGGTGTGCACGTTTTCATAATTTTGACTGCGCTAAAACGAGCGTCTATGTGTACAAGTGTGTAGTGTGCGTACACATTCTGAATCTGAGCGTGGGTTAGAGGATAAGTTTACTGCTTGTGCACGAGAGAAGAGTAATTTGAAGTCGACTACGTCAAGCAACCACAGACATGAGAGTGTGTAATTAAGTGTGTAATCTAGTAGAAGACAAGATAATTGTTGTATTTATATACGGGCTTATTCGTAGAGAGATATAAATTCGGACTCGTCTACCAGAGTATATATATATATATATATATATATATATATATATATATATGTATATGTACGTGTGTGGGTGAGTATATATATATATATATATATATATATATATTGGCCTAATGAGTTGAGTATTCGCCAATCGCCAATGGTCCGGGAGATGGGGGCTCAATCCCAGTTCGAGTCATATCAAAGACTCAGAAAATGGTATTTGATGCCCCCTTGCTTAACAGTCAGCATTATAAGGTAACGATCAAGGGTAAAGTGGGGTAATCCAGGGAATATAGTGGCGCCTTTCCCTACATCTTGATGTGTTAGCTATTGAAAAGGGAGCTTTTGGGTCACCCTCGACAAAGGTCGCCAAATTCCTGACGGCAGCACCCACAAACACCGGCTGAACGGCCACCACTCACCCATCACGAAAACTATCAAAATTAGTCAAACCAGACATACGGGACATTGCTGGAGAAGTAGGGACGAGCTCATAAGTGATGTACTCCAGTGGACCCTCTCACATGGACAAGCAAAGGCAGGACGACCAGCTCAAACCTACATACAGCAGCTCTGTACTGATACAGAATGTAACCCTGAATAGCTGCCGGAAGCAATGGACGATAGGGAGGGGTGGCGAGAGAGGATTAGGGATATCCATGCTGATAGTGCGACATGATGATTCTGATATATATATATATATATATATATATATATATGCACGCCCACAATTGAATCAGCCAAGTCGGTTGTAGAATACACCGACTGCATATCTGCTGATGGGTAAAACCGCGCCCTACAAGCGTCCTATATTATACTAAACTACCAGATGGTTAGGCTCTAGTAATGCTGGAGCTTTGGGGAATGCGGAGTACTCCTTCATTTCATGCTCTCCCAGGTTCAGAGTGTTTCCACCAGAAAGAGTCCTAACTTTTAGTCAAATAGAACTGTGTGATATTTAAACTGAGTGCCAATTTATGCTAAATTGAATTGTGTGAATTAGAACAGTTTGATAATTTAACTGTATCTAAACAAATGACTGATGTTTTATTGAATTGTTAGTGATACATTGCGATACTTGGAAGTATCTAACATTGTTGACTTATGTTTATAAATAATATATATCTAATGTATATGTATAAACCAGATTTGGCATTAGATATCCTACACTGGTTGATGTGCAATAAAACCAACCAAACCAAACCAAATACAATAGAAATAGGTAAACATACCGCAAAGTAAAATCTGAAGCTTTAGATAACATAATAAATGTAGGAAAAGCAGAAAATGTTCAAATGATAAAATATTTGAAGATATGAAAAAAGTTACACTTAAGACTCTGATTATCACGCAATTGTCCTTCAAGTATTTCAACCATGTCTGAAGGCTACATAATTCTTTGAATAAATAGTAATGTATTAAGCTTTTTGCTTAGATGTGGCACAAGGCCGTATGAATGGGGCACCTAATGAGACTCGATTTGCTAGTCTAGCTTGCTTACCAATAGACCACCCCGGTTGCCTTATTCTTTGAATATATTCTACTCTAAAAGAATGATGCAATATTTGAATTATCCTTCCTTTCATATTTGTGATATTCCTAAATCTGGCAGCAAATTATACACACACACACACACACACACACACACACACACACACACACACACACACACACATATATATATATATATATATATATATATATATATATATATATATATATCCAGTTACCGTCCGAAGACAGTGGGTGTGGATTATTCTTTTATAGAATATATGAGGAATATCATAAAAATGTATGTGAGTGCTCGATGTATGGCTATTGTTAATCCCTTATTCCTTCGCAGGGATATGACTAAATTCACATTCAGAGCTTATATAGTATAATCGGATGGAAAGTCAAACCTGGTTAAGTTGTCATTATAAATTTATTTCGGTGGAGAATATTAATATACTCACCGTCTCGTCAGAGGACTTTTTACAGGCTTTTCTCGAAGTTGCAGAACAGCAAATGTGGAGTTACTGTTTATAGGTGAACAAAAAAAAAATTAAATTCACTGGTGAAAGCAGCCCACACCTGTCTCTTGATGCTTCCAATACCTAATATTTTGACCCCCTCTGTCCTCGCCTGTGGATTTAAGTTTGTTTTTTTTGGTTCACATAGGAACTGTAACTCTACATTTGCTGTTCTGCAACTTCGAGAAAAGCTTGTAAAAAGTTATCTGTCGAGACGGAGAGTATAGTAATATAATCTGCGGAAATAAATTTATGATGACAAATTAACCAAGTTTGAGTTTCCATCCGATAACACTATATATATATATATATATATATATATATATATATATATATATATATATATATGAAAGCAAATATGGATAAAATCGGATAGTATGAAGTTATCAGAAAAAACCTAATCCAAATTGATGAATATATTATGATGTAAAGTCGACGTTTCAGTAACCATCATCAGGACTTGGATATCAAAATAGTTCACATAGCGATGGATGCTTGCTAAGATGACACGAGCAAATGAGAAATATACAACGAAAAGACAGATAAACTTGCACATAGCGTTCATAATACAGAAGTCATTAGAACGTGTCCGGCAAGTGGAAAAATGTTTGAAAATGTTGGATTTCCCAAAGAAACAAGACAAACCATCCTGTTTATTGAGAAATACACAAAAAAGTAAGTTTTCAATTCAATTTCTATACTCGTGAGTAAAGTTAGCGACCGTAGTTGAGGGCTACCAGAAGGCTCCTTTTTCAACAGCTACTACACCGAGGTGTAGGAGAGAGTGCTACTCTTTTCCTTGGATTGCTCCAATTTACCCTAGATACATACATTATATTGCTGAGTGTTAAGCAAGGACGTATCAAGTACTACTTTTAAAGTCTTTGGTATGACTTGATATGGCACTGAACCCAGGTCTTCCGGACCATTAGTGAACATTCTACTCACTAGGCCAATGAGCCGGTTTATCCCAGGTCGCGTCATACCAAAGACTTTAAAAAGGAACTTGATACCTCCATGCTTAACACTCAGCAATATAAGGTACGTATTAAGAGTAAAGTGGGTCAATCCAGGGAAAGGAATAGCGCTCTCCCCTACACCTTGGTGTAGTAGCTATTGAAAAGGGAGCCTTAAGTTAGCCCTCGACTACGTTCGCTAACTTTACTTTATACATGTTAACAGTTCTATTTTAAACAATTCAGTTTAGCATAAGTACGCAGTTTCAATGTCAAACACATTTCCATTTCAAAGAATTCAGTTTAACATAACCACAGAGTTTAGTTCTATTTGACCCCTAGATAGGACCCTATGAGGTACTATCTCTACGGGTCAGAATGCTCCTGGGAGCGATGACAGTAACAGGGCATTCTGCATTCCCCGAAGCTCCAGTATTACCGGTACCTCCCCATCAGAGAACACTCGTAGGTGGGTCTTACCCTTACAGAGAAGCAGTCAGTGTATTAGCCCGACTGGTCTAAGGGAAAAATTAATCGTAATAAAAACGATACTCGAAGGTAGAGTGATATGATCGAAAGGGGATCTCTAAAGATAATTGCCAATGACCAGAAAGCCTTGTAAGACCTTTGAAAGTCGTACATTTTCAGATTGCGAAAGAAAACAAAATATTTTTCTTAATAAATGAGTCGTTTGAATTTAAGTAAACCTTAATAATTCGGGTTAGTTATTTAAGCAGTAAACGTAAAATGATATATTTTATTTTATTTGTATATTTTACCTTATTTCATATTATTATTGTTCTGTTAGAATAATATTCCTGGATAAAAAGACAAATCAAAATTAACAAAAAACAAAATGTTCAAATTGACCAATCACTAAAGTTCCACTCAGTGTAATTAAAACTGATTGTAAGCAAAAAATTAAAGAAAATTATGTAACATCATAGAACATAGTAGACTGTAAGATTTGAAGGAATCGCTTTAGTACCATTATTATTCCCTCATTAGAGCTTTTCACATCAGCGTTAGCCGATGGTCTTTCACTAGAGTCTGAGTGACAGCAAGTCTACTCAAGTCTCTAGGATTCTTCTCAGTATTCTGCCCGTTCTCAATAATGCTGTCGTTTGGATGGTCTCCACCCGTCCATCAACTTCTAACTCCTCCAGTCCCTTTAGTAATCCTTTAGTTACTGTTCCAAACGCACCAATTACAATTGGTATAATTGTCACCTGCATGTTCCAATGTTTTTTCAATTCCCCAGCAAGGTCGAGGTACTTATCCAGCAACTCTCCTCAAGTTTTCAGGACTCTTCTCCGAATTCAAGCCAATCTCAATAAAACTGTAGTTTGGATGGTCTCCGCTCGTCCTTTTATTTCCAAATCCTCCAGTCCCTGTATCAGTCCTTTGGTGACTGTACCAAGCGCACTTATTACAATTAGTATCACCGTCACTTTCGTATTTTAATATTTTCACTTCTTTGGCGAGGTCGAGGTACTTCTCTTTCCTTTCGTTTTCTTTTAAGTTTACTCTGTGGCCATCCGGGACAGCAAAGTCAACAATTCAGCAAGTTCTCTTTTCTTTTCTTTTTTATGATTATTACTTGCACTAGTCCTTTGGTCGGGAATAGGTGATCCGTTTGTATCTAAAAATCCCAGAGGAGTTTGTGCATCTCATTCTCCTGGACAGATTCTGGGTTGTGCATATACCATTTGTTCGTAGGGTCAAACTTCAGTTTCTTGCATAATTCCCAGTGGTTTACCTTGCCCACCCTGTCGTGTCTAGTGTTATACTCTTTCTGAGCTAGATTGCTACATTTGCTTATTATGAGATTGATTGTTTCGTCTTTACCACCGCATAACCTACATATCATTATTTTTATTTTATTAGTATTTTCATTATCTTAAATGTGTACGTTTTTTTCCGGTTGAGATAGGCACTTTAAATACACGCATATATATAAAGATGCCATATATACATATATATATATATAGTAAACAACATTTAGTACAGTCAGTTTCTTGTCTATGTGATCATCAGACTAAGTTATCATATCTCTATTTTAGGATTTTCTTTCAGTCTGTCAAAGCCGAGAAAATGACGTTTATCAAGCATCGTTGACATAGTGTCTACGATATCCTTGATTATATATATATATATATATATATATATATATATACCGATACCATTTTTATGCCAATAGAGAGTTGTATTTAAAACACTTCAGTTTAGCATAAGTGTATTTTTTTATTTGCTAATAGTTAAATGTAAGAACTGTTCTATTTCAAACAATGCAGTTTAGCAAAAGTACAGTTTATATGTCAAACATTTCTATTTAACCCTATCAGGTGCTACTACTCCAAACGAGTGTGTATCAGGGAAGGGTTACACCGCATTCCACATATCTCTAGCATTACTGGAGCCTCATCATCAGATTGTTTACTGTCATATGCAGGACATTCGTAGGGGAAGTCTTACCCCTCTGCAGAGATGCAATCGGTGTATTGTACAGCCCCAGCCTACTGGTCCATTGATAATTGTGATATATATATATATATATATATATATATATATATATATATATATATATATATATATATCATAATTATCAATGTATATTTCTCGCATCCATCGCTATTCTGATATCCAAGTCCTGATGATGTTTACTGAAACCGAAACGTTAGCGTCGACTTTACATCATAATAAATTCATCTATTTGGATTATGCTTTTCAGTTACCTTCATATATATATATATATAGAGAGAGAGAGAGAGAGAGATACGGAAAGAGAAAGATAGTTATACAGATAAACAATGTTATATATATATATAGTAAAGTAGTAAAGTTGGCGATCTTAGCTGAGGGTAACCAGAAGGCTCCCTTTTCGATAGCTACTACACTGAGGTGTAGGGTGAAGGCGCTACTCTTTTTTCTGGATTGCTCCACTTTACCCTTGATACGTACCTTATATTACCGAGTATTAAGCAAGGATGTATCAAGTACCATTTTAAATGTCTTTGGCATGACCTCACCTGGGATTGAACCCATGTTTCCCGGACCATTGGCGAACACTTTACCCATACGTAATTTACGATACGTAATTTACTATGATAATGGTTTTTGGAAGTATAAGTGAAGTGTGTAAAAAAAAAAAGACGCAGATGTTCTGTTATTGTCAGAGTTCTAAGTTTTGTTACCAAAATTGCTTTTCCGTTGTTGTTTAAATACTGCACGCTAAGATTTAAAAAAAATTGGACATAAATTCATGAAATAATGATTGGTAGTTCGTACATTATTTTCAAATCTCGTGTCAATATTACGTAGAGAGTAATGTCCAGAGATGATCTTCAAATTAAGCGAAATAAAATGGGCAGCCATTAGCTATGTGTGTCGATTACAGGCTATTGTTTCGAAATCTTGAGAGAAGAAAAAAAAATTAGATTCATTGCTGGCACATTTGGTATATTTGGACATATATCGTCTTTTGTCCAATGGAATTATTTATTGCACAATTCTAATAAATTCATTAGATTATTTGGTTTAATGGCATATCAACACTTGATGGTTATTTAATGCTAAATCACACACACACACACACACACACACATATATATATATATATATATATATATATATATATATATATATATATTGTCATCAACAGACAGACTGTTTAGTTCTATCAGAACTCGTCAGTGTGGCTAGACACGCAGAACGCTCGAAGCCGGGATCGAAACCCACCCAGCCGTTTGCTAACATTTTTATACCCAATCGGCTACCAGAGTGCTCAATTCTTTCGAAGAGCTTTGCATTATGCGAGCGGCGGCTGACAATTCCTTTGCCAGAGTGCTCAACCCCCATGGGGGAGCGTATATATTGTCATCCACAGACAGACTGTTTCGTTCTATCAGAACTCTTCAGTGCGGCTAGACACGCAGGACGCTCGAAGCCGGAATCGAAACCCGTCCAACTTTACGTTAGACTAAGTCTCAGCCGCTCGGCCAACAAGATGGCTAAGGGATTTTTTAAGGTATTTATTTAGCAACAGCAGCAACAGCCGTTTGTTTACATTTTTATACCCTATCGGATACCAGAGTGCTCAATTCTTTCGAAGAGCTTTGCATTATGCGAGCGGCGGCCGACAATTCCTTTGCCAGGGTGCTCATTTGTAAGTAACTTTATTTTTAAACGATCTGAAATTCATTTGTTAGCCCATATTTAAATAGATGTAAGTATTGTTGTTTATTGTTTGCACACATTGCAATAACGGATTGGTTAGTTTTTTATTCATGGCATATCCTTTTAGTTTATTCAATACTAAATCCTGTTTGTAGCTATATAAATATATCCATATATATGATTGTTAAACGAAATAGTTTATAAGTAAGTAAAGTTGGCGATCGTGGTCGAGGTCGACCAGAAGTCTTCCTTTTCAATACCTACTACACCAAGGTGTAGGGGAGTGTGCTACTCATAGTTTATAGATAACTTTATTTCTAAAGGAGCCAGATTCCAAGTGTTTACTTAGAGTTAAATGGTTTCAAGCATTGCTATCTAACACAATTAATTCAAAACAACATTATTTCGTTTTCAAACAGTTATATAGCTTCAAGTTCTTTGTGACAATTCAATTTTACATGAGTCATTTGTTTGCACACAGTTAAATGGTTCCAAGTATAGAAAAGGATAAAATATTTCTATTTTACCCATAGATAGACAACCACTCCCGTACCACATCGGTTCAGAGTGGAATAGTGGCAATGAAAGGATACTCAATATTTCCCAAAACTCCGAGGAGTCTTACTCTAATACAGAGTTTCAGTCGTTTAATTGTACAGTTCCAGCTGACTGGGCTAAAGGTAAATGATTTAAATTATTGCAATTTAACACTAATAATTCTATTTAAAATTAGTCATATATTCACGTACAATTAAATTGTTTCAACATTATCAATTCTATTTACCAAGTTTTCTTCCAGTGGATACACTTGTTTGTTTTATTATACATTATATATCCTAAGATAGTTTCTAATTAAGTAAATGAAAGATAAATCCAGTATTGCTTTCAACGAAAACGTAGGCTACATTTAATTTAGTAAGTAAGTCATTTAGTAACCTTAACTCAGTTTCAAAATAAAGTTTAATTAGAGGCCACTCAGCGAGTGTTGAATATACGAGTAAAGTTTTGTTACCTATCGCGTTAAGCGTTATATTTAAACTACCGAAATCGAGATATATGAGAATTAGAAAAAGCTGGGGGGGGGGTTAAGCGTTGGACAAAATAATAGAAACACCTAGAATCTTAGTATCATAATTTTGAAACTAGTATGAGACCGGAGGTGTCCTCGTGGTATAATGGTTAAAGCGATGGACTGCGGAGTTGTAGTTCGCGAGTTCGTACTACAGTCGCGCTATTACTTTCACTTTCGGGCAAATACCCTTGGGAAAGGTATGAAACCCCTTTTCCTCTCAACTATGGGTTATATAGTACCACTACTGTTCTTCTAGGAGAATGGCTTTGGCATTAAATAACCTAAAAAGAGTTGATATGCCATTAAAACAAAGAAACCAAACCACACCATCCTATGAAACCATCAAACGTTTGTTTTTTTTATTTATTTTTTTGTGTTATTTTACTAAATTGGTTTTTTTTTTACAGATATCATCGGAAGAAATTAATCAGACTTTAAAAGAGGTCAATTTGTTGGTGCTCATATGGCAGGTGCTAGTGTCAAAAAAAGTACTGCATTACTTAATGTAGAAAGGAATACTGTCTCGAAAGTAATGACAACATTTGAGAAAGAAGGAAAAGCCTCATCACAAGAGCAAAACTATTGAAGAAAGCGAAAGCTATCTAATAGGGACTGTCAGACTCTTACACGGATTGTTATGAAGGATCACAAGAATACAGCTCTGAAAATGACATCAGAAGCCACTTCCCTCAAAAATTGTTTTAAGGGAACAGCACAAAAAGCTGCAATCTGTAAGCCATATTAAATAAAATTTGTTTGAAATTTCCTGGTGTTTATATTACTTTGTTTAACGCCTATATATATATATATATATATATATATATATATATATATATATATATATATATATATATATATATATATATTAGGAATCTCTCATTATATCTGTGTCTGAAGATGCAGATCTAAAATTTTATTAAAATATAGGGTCTGCTGAAATAAATATTACAAAAAATGATTAATTTTAAAAGGTTTTTCTTTTATATGATATGATGTGATATATATATATATATATATATATATATATATATATATATATATATATATATATATATATATATATATATATATATATATATATATTTCCAACTTTTTTATTTATTTGTTTAGATGTAGACATAAGACTAAATTTAAACTATAAAAATTTAAAAACATAGAAATAAATAGTGAAACCAGGAAAAAAAAAAATCCAACATATACACTAAAAAAATAGGTAGCTAATTAAATGGTATCAAAATTAATATAAGTATTAATATT
>CAUZXS010004430.1:35000-37508 GCA_963585895.1 Sepioteuthis lessoniana
AAACCAAAACACGGTCAACGGATTCAGATTAATATTTCGTGTTTATTTCATCAAATACTTCTATAGAAATACCCATGGGAAAGGCATTAACTTCTTTATTCCTGCTGGCTACGTGTTAAATAATAGTTCTAATTTCCTTCTAAAGGATGGATCTGGTATCAAATAGAACGAAAGACTAAGAAATCAAGGCTTTTTAAAAACTAACTCTCGTGGAAAAGTTAGGTAAACACGATCACACACACACACACACACACACACACACACACACACACACACACACACACACACACACACACACACACACACACACATATATATATATATATATATATATTTATATATATATCTGTCTGTGGATGACTATAGAGATATATACTCCCCTACCCCCATAGGGTTGAGTTCTCTGGCGAAGAAGTAATCGTGTTGCCATTAGCGTATATTGCAAGCCTCTTCAAATATGAATTGAGGTCTCGGTAGCCATTGAACGGATGTATGTAAACAATAGTAATTGTGATTCATAAACCGTTTTAAATTTACTTCGCAGTTAATAGCTTGTGGTGGCTGAATGGTTAGAAGTTTGACTTGACGTTTGAGTCAAGCGGGTTTCGATCCCAGCTACGGGAAGCTAATGTCTAACCACACTGATGAGTTCTGACAGAACAAAACATATCTGTCTGTAGATGACTATATATATAGTACTTAGATATGGAAGTGAGTTTAATGAAAAGGTAACTCTTCTATCCCCTCCCACTATCCCCTTTCACTACCATGTGTCTATTCTAGGTTTTATTTTATCAAAAAGATCTGAAGAAATCCTGTTACTTTTTTCGTGTTTTTGGAAATTTCAAAAATGCGTAACAGGATTGAAATAAATTTATAATCCTATGTGACCGGTTTCGTTGCTTTTCTTAAAATATATATATATATATATATATATATATATATATATATATATACATATCTGTGGGTGTATAGGAGAAAACTGGAAATAAATCTGACAGTATGAAAATATACATTGATGAAAAATCACAAAGTTTTCAGAAGATGACTTTAGTTTATTTACCAACATTAAACATTTCAGTTTTTAAACCTTCGTCAGGACGTATGTGTTATAAAAAAAAAAAAGTTAGACGTAAACAGTGTAAACATTCTATTGCGGATGGCGTTCGGTTTCTAATTTATTTAAAGTAATTTAGTGATCGAAAATTTCTTTTGAAAACGTAATGCATTTCCTTAAAAAAAATCGTATCACATCTATCTATCTATCTATCTATCTATTTATCTATTTTCATATTAGTATTTTGATCTATCTATCAATCTTTAAACAATGAAGCCAAATTATTTAGATAAGTGATTCTGAATCTTTAAAGTATCAATCTAACGAAATAAGGAGAAAAGTTGAAAACAAACCTGTTTCTATTAGATAGGGTTGTTTTTTGAAGGGATAAAAACACATACACCCTAATGAAGGTTTAAAATCCAGGACGTTTAATTTTAGCAAATTATTCAAACCAGAAATAAAATCATCTTTTGAAGACATTGCATTATTTTCATGTTTTTAGATTTAAAAAAAGTATATATATATATATATATATATGTGTGTGTGTGTGTGTGTGTATTGAGAGAGAGATAGAGAGAGAGAGAGAGAGAGAGACGAAGAAAAAAAAGTGAGAGAAAGATAAGGACAGAGAGACAGAGGGAGTCTAATTGGAAATAATCTCAAACAATGAAAATCAGTTAATGGGAAGCCATGTTGCTTGAAAACGAAACTAAACATTCAGAAAGTAAAAAATCTTGTGAAAATCATTTACCTAATTATTTTAAATACAGTAATAATTATTCATACGCAATTAAATTTAGTCAATAAAATCAGTTATTATTAAATCATCAAATTAATATTTATTTGTTTCAAACTAGAGATGTAAGTAATTAATCGCACATTTAGGATGTTATGGAATAAAAGCGAACATAGCTCTAAAACATTACCAAACACACAAAACACGCAAACGCACACAGACATTATTATTATTAATAGTAATAATAATAATGATTATTTTATTAATAATAATAATAATTATCATTATTATTATTATTATTACTATTATTATAATTATTATTATTATTATTATTATTATTTTCATAACTATTCTCAAAGTCAGATGGTTTGAAAAAAGCTGGCTTTTAATCAATAAAATATAGTTTTGGTCCAACCATTCATAGGCAGTATCGTCCTGATAATCCGGTTCGGTGAAACTACGGTTAATACTTATACATAAACATATATATATATATATATATATATATATATATATATATATATATATATATATATATATATATGCGTGTGTGTGTGTGCGCGTGCGTTTGAGTGTTTGTGTGTGTCCGTGTACGTGTAACACATTATATATATAGATCACACACACACATATATATATATATTGTAAATTTGCGGGCCTTTGTACTGCTCACCTAATAATCTGGTCAACTCGGCTGGGGCAGCTGAATACC
>CAUZXS010004431.1:0-130000 GCA_963585895.1 Sepioteuthis lessoniana
TCAAATTTGATTGGATTTGGACAAAGGATTAATATTAACAATCCAAAAACTAAACAAATCTTATTTTAATATTTCATTTGTTTGTAGTTAGTTGTTGCATCATTATAAATCTTTGGCTGAAATGTAATTAATTTAAAGCTGTAGAATATTAGAATAATTATAATTTCATATATATATATATATATATATATATATATATATATATATATATATATATATATATATATATATATATATATTGCAATTAGAAGGAAACTCAAACCTGGTTAAATTGTCATTATAAATTTATTTTGCCAGAGAATATTATTATACTCTCCGTCTCTTCAGATGACTTTACATGTTAGAATTGACGTTGCAAAACCACAAATGTGGATTACAGTCTCTATGTGTATGAATTTATGTAATAAATTTATGAAATAATAATTTCATAAATTTATCATTTATATATATATATATATATATATATATATATAAATAAACTATAAATTTATGAAATTATAATTATTTTAATATTTTACAGCTTTAAATTAATTACATCTCAGCCAAATTTCATATATATTACTCAGATGATTCAAAGAATTTTTTATAATTATAATTTTAGATATATCTGGAGGAGAAACAATTCTCTACTCTAATCCTTGCCAGATATGCTGAAGAATAACCTTTTGATCCTACATTTTGCTCTTAAGCAAAAGAGAAAATCTTAGTTTTAATGGAAACAATGTTAACATTTCAAACAAATCTGAATACTTCTATTTAGTTCAAATAGAAAAAATAAATTCCCTCTTAACTTGTAAAACCTTAAATGTCACAAATTAAAAATGAAAGAAAATCAATTTTTAAATAAAATTACTTACAGCCTCTTAATAAAAATCTATAAAGACTAGTTCAAAACCCATCCTAGTCTTGAGATTTTAAGCTACTTTCTTCAGAAGAAATAAGAGACCATTGATTTTTAACTGTTTGTATCTCAGTTTAAAAACTTATCTTTAGACAAAAAGTTGGCTTCAACTTGTACACAGGTAACCACTTTATAAGACAGAAGTTGAAACATTATGATAGGGACCAGGAGAGACACTTGGCATTAAAAATTAATTCCCTAAATTAATGGCTTTATAATCAATGGTTAAAGTTCAATATATAAAATTTTCCATGATCATACTTATCTGCAATTAGTTTTATGATCCATATAAAAATTATTAGTTTGTAATTCAGAAAAAAAAAGTTATTACAAATAAGGTTCACTAAAAGATCTAAGGTTTGACCAATACATAAAATTGTAGTAATCTAGTAATTAAATAGATAATTTTAATTTTTTTTTATTCAGTAAAGGAAATCTTTCAAACTGTAGTACAGTAACTAACAGATTATCAGTTATAAAGGAGATGATTTAATTGATATTTTGATTTCAGATAAAACTTGATTATTAAATTTACTCAAACACACACAAAGACTTGGAACAAGTGAAAACATTTGAAGCACCTTAGGAAAATGGTTACCAAACTGACATTTTTTATGCTCAGTTATGATTAATTTTAATAGCATGTCAACCCATTTTATGCCTAGAGGTTAGGGAATTGCATTCATATTTAGATTTTTTTGTGTAGTCGTTTCTTAAGAGTTTTTTTGTACAGTCCTATTAAACACAAATAATCTTTAAACAAATCTATTACATTTAGAGATGGGACCCTAACAAGTAACTGAATCAGAGTGGACCTGGGAGCACTGGCAACAAAGGGGTACTCCACACTTTCCATACCTCCAAAACTAGAGCCTCCCCATCAGATGCAGTTTAGTATCATACCAAGGATACCCCATTTGGGGTGTACCTCTCTGTAAGGGATTCAGTTCTTGACAGGGCGAGCCAAGTTCTATTTATCTTTTCCAAAATTTGGTTAGCATCAGAAAAGTCATGTCTTTTTTCTTTTCTTTTAAATATGAAAATAACATATCCTTTTTCTGAATCATTTTTCTTTAAGAAAAATATTTTGGGTCTTTAATATATATTGAAACTATATAGACAACTGAACATGCTTGCTTAAAAATCATCAATCATATTGATATAAAAATCTTTTATAAAAAAATTCAATCTGTGAAAATATATTTGCCTACACAAAATTTTAAGTCTTTCAGTTTGCATATAAAATCAAACTACTAACATACACATTTTTGTGGGGTTGTTTGTTGTACATGGTGTTTTAAAAAGATATCAACATTTCTATTGGAATTCCTTTATGATATTACAATTTTAAAGTCTCAATCTGTTCACCATCTCTGTTCAACACATTATTAGAATCTTCTCCAGATGATCTCTGTAATATCAGTTCTGTTTTTCTAATAAAGATGTTCCTATAGAAATATTAACATTTTTTTAATCACCTGTGTTATATTCCAAGAATGTGTTGACAGGGATGGTAAACACTTGGAGACTGTTTGAAATTATACTCTAAGGTACTTCAGTAAGGGTGGTGACATTTTTTAATCACCTTATATATTTGCACAGATGATTCTGGCAACCACAATATTGGCAGGAACAGTTCTAGCATTTCACAATGATTTAATTTACTTGTGAGTCATAGAATATAATGCTACTGTTTTACCTAGATGAATTCTTATAATGACAATTGTATGGTTAAATTCACAAAGAGGCATTTAATATACTATTGCAATGATATCTTAATGACATGAATGAAATAAACTTGAAAAAACGTTTTAATTTGTAATAAAAGTCATATATATATATATATATATACATATATATATATATATATATATATAAATATATATATATATATATTAGTTTTTAAAATAATAATAGGATTTTCCATAGGTACAGATACTACACTCTGATCCTAGTTGGAAGAGCCTATTTATACACAATCCTGTCAGAAATGATTAGAAATAATGTTAGGTTATCTATAAGTAAAAAGAAAAAAATTCAACTTTTAAAAATACATTTTCTCCAAACAAAATTTGCATGGACTCTGTGAGATTACCTCCTTTGTCTACTAAAATTTCTTTTAGCGACTGCTAGATGGCATTGTCAAAGCAGTATATAAGAACCAGCACACAAAATTCTCACTCTCTTACCATGTATAACATGCGTTGAAACAGACTTGACTCTAGGACAGGGACTTTTTGTTCGCAACAAGACTTGTGTTGCATTGAACATAATACTATAGAATAATACACTTTTCATATATGTAAGTCTTTCCTCAAAACTTTTATTTCTCTTACCTGTACATATGCTAAGGACAGTTCTTTATATAACTCTTTATGTATACTTTTTGTACCTCATTTCATTTTGTATTGATTCTATTCTTTGCTCGAGCCATAAAAATATGTCATTAATATAATATGATTGTTCTTGCATTTATTACAAACAAGGAAACAATATCTAAACCAACAATATCCTCTACAATTTTTGCAACTTCCACAATCAAAACGATACCGTTACAAATGTTTGTATATTTCATCTCTGGTATCTTTTCACTTCAATAAAACTGGTTGGTTAATTGGTTTTAAATGAAAATTTCAATAACTTATTTTTTATTTGCATTTTAGTGGCTTTTAAAAAAAAAATTGAGTGAATATCTATTTCTGCGAAGGAAAGAAGTGAAAAGATTTTAACCCAAAGTTAAAAAAAAGATTAATATGCTTTTAATAATTTTTTTCATACCAATTACAAATTCATAACTAAGAAAAAAATTGCTTTTTATTTTAATGTTTCATTTATCAAGTGTTTTTATGTGAATAAATGTTTTTTTTTTTTTTTAAATATCTTTCTAATAATTTTGGTTTTATTTAATGTTTTGTCCAAAAAATACAGATATGGGTTCTATGATTTTGGGAAATCATATAAGGGTTATTCAACAAAATTTGAGAAACCATTGGTCTGCAGCGATACGGCCCTGCATTAGGGTTCCTCTTCTTTTTTTTTATTATGAGGATGAAGAGAAAGTTATACTCAACTTTTGAAAATTTCATACACAAGCATGTTTTTGCTTTGTTATTAATATATATAACAGATATGAGCCAAAAGCTAAGAGAGATTTAGCCACTGAATATTTCTAATACAAACAGTCCTGAAAAGTTCTAAGATCAATCAAGAAGAGAATAAACAACAATACATAGTAATTTTACATATTTATCTGGCAATCCAATACACTTAGTACATCATTTCCCAAGTTCCTTCAGCCCTTAAAAATTATATACATATATAGGTATATAAAAAAGCTGTTTCTGTCTTGGTTGGGTAAAGAACTTATTCATATCTCTAAGTATAACAGGTCTCTTATTCAATCAATTATTCATAAAATTATAAATAGTAATAATTATTTTTCTCTTTTTAAAGTTGGCTGTTTGTGTAAATATTACCAAAAATTTTGTAATCAAAATAATTATATCAGGAAGTTGTTATTCATAACGTTACTTATTTGTCTAGTAGGAGGTCTCATGGTCAATTTAGAGGCTTTTTTTCTTAATAAGGATAACTAATTAGCATATTCAGCTTTAAAAATAAAACAGACAAATAACTGAGTTTTGTTATTGATTTCTAATCAGGTTTTTTGTGACTGTTTTGCTGACAGCTTTTATAATTAAATTGCTTCATTATTCAAATAAAGCCATTTTCTGCCCCGAAACTGGTAACAACCTTGGTTTTTTAAATGACAGTTTAGTGAGGAAAGAAGAATAAACAATCTTGAGATATTTTTATGAGCATATTTTGAAATATAACAAACCTAAGATTTAATTTTTGAATTTTTTTTTTTTTAAATCTGAAACTTGGTCTGGAAGCTGTCCAGGAACTGAAGGTACCAAAAATGTACAGAGAAGTGTGGAATAATGACTTTGATACTTTGGCCCATGCAAGAGCCTGGTCTAACTTTTACTAGGGTGAGTAAAAAGTTTTGCAATATTTTGGTAATGTAAGCAACAATTTGGCAGCACCAAATGCTTTTATTGATGTAATGAAAATGACAAACAACATTAGACTGTGAGATGCTGAGATCACCTGATACTCTCCAAGTGCTACTCACCAGATTTTCCTCTACAGAATAAATAAAATGGTTAGTTTTATAGCATGTCAACCCTTGATGGGTTATTTAATGAGAAAGATGTTTTTTTGCAAGCAATTATATGGTTTTATATAATTAAATGATAATAATAATCATTTGTTTACATACAGTTATATGGGTTAAAGTATTTCAAGCAAATGTATACTTTCAGGTAATAATAATCATAATCAATTGTAAACAATTATAGCTTCAAGTAATTTGTACATAGTTATATGGTTTCATGTATTCCTGTCTAATATGAATAATTTTTAAACAGACTTATAGATGAGAGCCCAACTCCAAGTCAGAGTAGACTTGATAACAAAGGGATGACACATACATTTCAGATTTGGAGCCACATCACCAGACATAGTTTAATGTCATACCCAGAACACAATATACTGCTTAACAGTCTTAACCCTTTTGCAGGCAGATAATTTTTTCAATCCTTGCAGAGTGGGTAAATTATTTCCAGAAAATTTGCAAAATATATATGTTCAAACAAGCCAATTATATATAAAAAACAAAGAAAACATGATAATTTGATTAGCAATTGTGAGTCATAGTACAATAGCATGAAAACAAAGCACTGACTTAATAATGATATTTTGCAAAACAATCTTTACACAATCCTACACCACAGTGGAGCCTCCAAGCAATGTTTCTATACATTATAATGAATTGCTGAATTAGCAGCCAATACAAAAATACCTTATATTGAGCTTTCAATGAAAGGATAAAAATTTTGCTCTGCCTGTGTACCATTGGCAACAAATATGTCACTCTGCCAGCAAAAGGGTTAATGTTACTGTTGAATGAAATAATCATATTGAGTTGAAGTGGCAATGCTGGAAGATAATGGTTCCCAGACTATGTGGTATTGCACACTGATGCACTGCAAAATGTCGCTATGAGTAAAGCGAAAAAAGTATATGCAACAAAACTAGTATAAAAGAGACAACTCATACTGGATGTCTGTTTAATGTTATACCTAGGACACCCCTTTGGAGGGAGTAGTCTTACCCTTCCTGCAGAGGATGATGTTAGGATATTCATAACTCTGCCAACAGAGCTGACTACCACTTTGGGTCAGAGTCGACCTGGGAGTAATAGCAATGAAAGGATGATTGCATATTCAAAACTGGAACCACACCATTAGATGCAGTTTAATGTCATACTCAGGTTACCCCTGGGTGGGGGTCTTAATTCTCTGCAGGGAATATAGTCTGCACAATACTCCTTAGATCTGCTGTAGCAGCATTTCAAGAACAGGCAACTCTAGGGAAATTTATCAGTTGTGCCAAACATCATAAGGGAAGCTTGTCATTAATTTATCTTTAGCTTAGTTTGGCACAAAACCAGAAATATAGGGGATCCAGTGAGAACTCATAAATGTCTGCTAGGCAAGCTTAATAATTATCATATTACACAAGCAGTCCTTGTCATTTACTAAGCTTGATTTAGATTGATTGGTTGGCTGGTTGGGTTTTATGGCATATCAACCTTTGTAGGTTATTTAATGCCAAATCCATTTTTATGCAAATAGTTCTATTTCAAACAATTCAGTTTAGCATGAGTACTGTTTAATTGTCAAAAACATTTCTATTTCAAGCTATTCAGTTGATTCAAACAGTTCTAATTCGCTAATTTAGTTTAGTATAAGTACAGATTTTGTCTTCATACAGTTAAATGTTAAAACAGTTCTATATAAAATAATTCAGTTTAGTGTAAGTATAGTTTCACTGTCAAAAACAGTTCCATTTCAAACAATATAGTTCAGCATAAGTATGCAGTTTAGATGTAAGTACAGTTTAATTGTCAAAAACATTTCTATTTCAAGCTATTCAGTTTAGTCAAACAGTTCTAATTCAATTAATTCAGCTTAGCATAAGTATGCAGTTAGTTCTATTCAACCCATAGATAGGGCCCTATCAGGTGCTACCATTCTAGGCTAGAGTGGATCTGGGAGCAATGGCAATGAAGGGGTGCTCTGCATTTCCCAAAGTTCAAGCATCACTGGAACCTCACCATCAGATTGTTTAGTGTCATATCCAAGACACTCATTGCGGGGGGTCTTAACTCTCTGCAGAGGTGCATTCGGTGTATTCTACAGCCCCAGCCAACTGGGCAATGATTTAGATTGGTAAAAATCCAGAAGTATAGGGTACTCAGAGATAATCAAACTCACAACAATGGCACATAAGTTAACATTGTACAGTGCAAAGTTGATACAGTTTGCAAGGATGAAGTTGTAAATGAAAGAATTCAATGGGAGCTGAAGAAAGAGACCTTGAAATTAACATGGATGCAAAACATAAATTACCAATCCTTATGAAAATTAGCAATGAAAGTCAGTTATTTGCACCTGAACAAAAAAAAAAATGGATAGACATTTGATCAACTTCAGCGTTAATGTCAAGCTAATAAATTTTGGTCACTTGGTTAAGAAAGTTTTGTTAGTTTTTATATTTAACTTATATGAATTAACTACAGTAGCCAAAAGTCTGAAAATTGGTAGAATTAGACCCCTGCACTTATTCTATCAGCCCTATAAAACTCACTATGTACTAAACAGTAGTTTTTGTACATGAGCTAGATCAGTAAGTACAAGAAATTTAGTTGGTTACTACAGATACTTTCTGCTACAATCTTCTCATATTTCTTTTCTTTTTAATTTCTCTATGCATAGGTAAAGCATGGACTGCTACTGACAGGTTAATGACCATATAGAAATCAGATCACTCTGATTAAATAGAATGGGATTTCTTCCAAGTTATAGCTGTGTCAGTACTACTGTATGGTTGCATTACTTAGACTCTAACAAAGCACCTGAAGAAAAAGGTAGATGGGAACAATGCATGGATGCTACATACTGCTTTGAACAAATCCTGGAAGCAGCACCCTACAAAACAGCTACTTATTTCCTATCTCGTAAACCATCTAAATAAGATGAGTAAGACATGCTGGGTACTCCTGGAGAAGTAAGAACAAACTCAAAAGTGATATTTTCTAATAGACTCATGCACATAGACAAATCAGTGTTGGCTAACTAGCAAAAACTGTCCAGACACTGGATGCCATCTAGAGGATTTACCAATAATGATGGATGGCAAAAAACCTAAGAGCCAAGGGAATTTGTGCAGTCGGTACACCTAGATGATGATTATGATTGATAGAGAATTAAGTTGAGAGGGAAAACTAACTTCTTTATACAGGGTCTGGCAGAATGATTTCCCAGATATGAAATTACTGTTTTGCAGTTACTAGTAGGAGGTGTCTTTGAGCAGCAGCAGCAATGCTATTTCAGTTGCCATCAGGGCATAGAATGGTGAACATTGTGTCCTTCCAGGACTAGTTTGCTCATCTGATCTATCTCTTTGTACCTACTTTTTCTGAGTACGTGGAGGCACTCATAGTCTAATGGTTACTGTCATAGGAAATGGACTCTGCAACACTGAATTCAAATCCCAGTTGATGTTTGTGTTTCACTTCATACTTATGCTCTTAGAAAAGGCATACATCCATCTCTTCTCTCTCCAGCAATGGGTAAATAGTAGGATAGACTGAATTCTTTAGGCTTGGTAGGAGTCTAGGAGAAAGAAAACTCTGGATTCAAACCTGCTTTTATCCACTTAAAAATTGACCTTATATTGCACCCTGCTTGTAGCAGAGGGGCTGGGTAAATACCAACTTCTTTTAGAGGATACCTGAAGGCTCAAATCTTTAAACATAGGCTGAAGACAACTGGTATATCGAAAGGTTTTATCTGTCATGAGTACTACAGAACTTTAGTGTGAGGTTTCAGGAGTATATAATTTGTGAGGGCAAGCATTTGGATGATGTCATCTTTAAAACAAAGTAATGTCAATAACAAAAGTAAATGGCAAATATTCTTCTTTCTTATAGTATAACTAAATTTTGAGTTAAAAAAAAAAAAAAAAAAAAAAGGAAATTTTCTTTGTTGTGCAATTCCATGGAAACATCAAATATGAAATATATAGAAATGTAATATCTACATTTACCATCCCAATAAGAGAATGGTTTAGTCATTTGCTTTATTTTATTCTTTTACTGAACAGTCCAAAATAGGCTATTGACACTTTCTTAGTGGCTGGAGGTAGGAAAAAAATAAAGAAATATGGCCGATTTGTAGCTAAAGACGCACTTTTGGGATTTAACTGTTCAGTAAGGTAATGAAGCAAATGACTGAAATTTAATCTTGATTGTAAATGTATTACATTTCTCTTTTTTGTACATTAAAATAAAATTAACGTAAATTTTCATGGGTGGTCTATTATGTACACAGAACAATAAATGAAGTTATTTCATTTATTCATACCGTAAATAATACTATATATTTTTTACTGCATTACTCACATCACCACTTGGGACCATCTCTTCAGACAAGTACCGATCATAAAATTAACACTGTTTATTGATTTTTTTAAAACTGTTTCTCCATCTTTCTTAACAACAACGACACAAAAAAACTATATTCTCTAAAGGTTTTCTTTTCTGGGAAAAAAAAAGTTTTTATCAGAACCCGGAAGAAAAGTACATATCCTAATGTCATATAAGGAATCACTCTTCTTTAAAAATACAGATTTCAATGCTAACGATGACTAAATTTTAATGTGACATTCACACCAAAGTCATGGGATTTTTGGTGACGGAGAAATACTACAACTTCCTCTATTACTAATGAGTAAAAGCATTTATCTACGATCAAGGAAGACTTTTAAAAATCTATGTTCAACTGAAACGACAAAAAGTTGACTTAAAAAGTCTTCTGTATGAAATCGTATCCAGCAAAAGGAGACGACATAAGTATTAAAAAAATTTAAAATGGTCAAATTTACAGAATAAAAATTTGAAACTGAATGGTAGTAATTGAACTGTTTTTTTAAGAATCCAATTTCTCGACTTAACGGAAATAACTATGAAAAGGCAAATTAGAATTCCACACTTCTTTCTACCCCTGTAATAACGGGAACCCAATGGGTTTATGGGTCGTCTAGTTACGTTTTATAAGTTAATTTTTTTCAAAACTAAATCAACACTTGAGAGAAAATTTCCACGAAAAGAAAGAAAGAAAAAAAAAACCAGAGAAAGAGAGCGATAGAGAGAAAAAGTGCGCTGACTAAATTTATGTAACTAATTCATTAATAGTAGGATTCATATTTTGGAAAATTTGTACTAAACTAATATAAATAAATAAAAATCAGTATGAGTAATTTTTCTTTTAAAAAGGTGTCGTAATTAAAAAAAAAGGAATTTGACGAGTTTTTTTTTAAGTTTGTGGTATTAAGTTTCATTTCTTTTTTTTTCCGAAATCATCAGGTGATATCATAAAAAGAAGAAATATTATTGAGATTATCTTTAAATGACTTATGATTGTCATAGTCCACTAATAATCGGCAAATGATTCGTATTTGTTTGTGCTCAGTGATATCAATAAAATATTTCAAACCTGTTCTTTTTTATCAGGACACCAAACAGAAATCGCTTTAATGAAATTCCGGTTAGGAGTTAAAAATTGTTTTTTCGCACATGCGTAATCGGTCAGAGTTTTATGCGTTCTACCCACAATCCTTTGCTAAATTGTAAGCCAAGAAATTCAATGTAAAATGGCGACTAGTGTATACAGTCATAACTATAGCCAGTATAATCGCATAAAATTCTCTTAGAAAATACTACTTATTTTAATCATCTACTATTGTAATATCTAAATTATGGATTACTAAATCTGATGAATTATATATTATCAGTAAACACCGTGAATCTATCGAAATACCGGTGAAAATTCATTGTGAATTTCCTAACCGTTGTGTTGTTCTTTAGCTTTATTATCCGCCTGACGTGGTTTTCATTTTGTACTGATATAATAATTTTAGAAAGATTGGCGCGTATTATTTGCGCGTTTTCACTGAGCCCTTTAACTGTAAATTAGTTTTTCATATAGAAAGGTTTATTGGAATTAACAAATAAGCGCCCATATTCCGGAAAATTCGACCGGTATACCACTTTCCTCCCCCCCCTTATGCGTTTTGTGTTATTCACTTTAAACTAAGTAATAGAGAGAGGGAGAAAGAGAAAGCCATTTTGTTAGGTGTCATGTGCAACAAGTATAGCTAGGGACAAAAAGTAAAAAAAACCACAACGTGGTGGTGTGTTAGTTAAGAGTTGGAAATGATGCCTGGTACCCGGAGTCACAGAGACCAAGTGTATGATGAGTTTGACGCTCGAGCATATGCACATTTAGTGCCGCCCAGTTTAAAGAAACACAAGAAACAAAAACATAAAAAGAAGAAACGGATACGTGAGCGAGAAAAATCAAGCTCGTCTAGCAAACCTCTTGTGGATTATGATGAATTATCATCAGATTCGAATCTTGAATCGCCATCAATGATTGACTGTGGTCCTGGCTTGAGTCACTCGACTAGCCGAGTTACCTCAGACCGGGAGCGTGACAAACGTGGCCAATCTCCGGCCACAGCAATTAAAATGTACATGACGGAGAGAAGCCACAGTAACTCGCCGGCCATGCTCGACCACAGAAGAAGCCATAGCCGAAGTCCATCGTACCAGGTGCCGAGTCGGAAAGAAAGCAAAAAAAGCCGTCGGTACACGCCACCAGAACCACCTCACCCTCATCACCAACAGGGGCCACCTGATCCTAGCCCACAGTCAAGATCATCGGATCGCGACCGTCTGGATCGACACGAGAGAGCCCAACATTATGTAGATGCGTCTCCACCACGAAGGTACTGTGATCCCCCGAAGGCCTATGCTGAAGTTTCAAGAGCTTCTTCCTATATTGAACCCCCGAGGGCCTACGCGGAAATTCCGTCCTCACCCATAAGGATCGATAGAGGTTATAGTCGAAGTCCACCGTATCATCACCGAGGGGAAAGTCGTGATCATGCCGTAGCTCAGGCATCATCTGGTCGACGAAGTCGCAACAGAAAGCGAAATCACAGAGCTTTTCCTTCTCCGGAGCCCCCTCCAAGGGCTTATGCCGACAATCGTGGTTATACGGACACTCCGAGAGCCTATGCCGACCCACCAAGGGCTTATGCTGTAGAAAGACCGGCATCTTTCGGGTATCACAACCAAAGAGGTGGAAGTCCAGTGTCTCCTGTAAGGAAACGGTACAGATCTCGCTCACCTAGTCCATACCGAGCCAGGAGAGAAGACAGTTCACCCAGGTAAGAGGAACTTCTGTTTTACATCATTTAAAATAATTTTTTATGTAAAAAATTAATGAAATCTGGTATCATCGCTTTTAGCGTTTGAAACAAATCAAATTTTGTATCCCAAACACTGAATTACCTCTTTAATTATTTTTTATACCTTGCCTCATATCCTGATCACAGACCCCCCCCTTAAATAAGCATCAAACAGTATATAATATAGAATCTCTGCAAAGAGAAGTAATGGAACCAAAGTTGTACTCGTCAAGAACTGTTTCCGAAATTCTAAATAAAGATTTTGACCTTAAATAAGTTTAAAAAATAGTGTCCTGTTCTTTCAGGACTCTTAAACTTTAAAGTAACTCAGCTAGTTCCTTTTTTAAAATTTTATTTTTGATGCAAGACTTTTTATAATAAGCCTGACTTTTATTCTTATGATTTGTTTTTGTTTTACGATGTGTGCGTGGTCAGAATATGAGGCAAGGTAAAAATATTGAAGGGAGGTAATTCAGTGTTAGGAATGCAAAATTTGTTTCGGACTCTAAAAGGGACGATTCCTCCCCAAATAAATGAATACTGGTGCCAAGAATTGGATTTTGAGAGAAAAGGACAAAGAAAAATTTACTTTATCGTAGTAGTAAATAGTCATTGTAGAGAAACTGATCGTTAACTCGGCAGTATGTTTGATCACGTGACTAGAAAACGTACTGACGACGAACTGGAAAAAAAAATTGCATCTTATCTATTTTGTTTGTAGTAATGAAAATTTATCGTTATGTTTTGTGTGAGAAGAGAGATGAAATTAAAAATGAATATTTGCAATATACGTACGTAGTAAGATGACATTGAAAAATTTCTAAAAAAATTTCTTCTCAATTCGACATGTTTTTCTTTTTGTATGATTTTAAGCAAAAGATTGGCGGTCGACTTTAACACTAGTAATAATTTTAAGGTTGAAATTCAAGCACAAAGACTAGAAAGAGTCACCCTTAGCTTCTCAAAAATGAATTCCATAAATTAATGATTTTGTGACCATAAATCAAGGATTGACCTATATACACAACTTAGACAAATATATGGTAAATAAATTGAAAGTAAACTTTTACGATAAAAAATAGGGATCAAATTAGAATGACTAAATACGTAATTAGTCTTTTTTCCTTTTTGTACTTTTAATATATGTCTATTTTCTGAAAATTTATTATGTTAACATTTTTGAAATCTAGAGTAAAATTATATTTTAATGTAAGTTTTTCTTGCAAAACTAGCTATCAATCTCAGCTTCACTCTCAAGGATTATAAACACACACACACACACACACACAAAAATGTATACGAAACTAACCTTATACCATCATCTACCAAAATTAATGACTATTTTATTTTCTGATATTTTATCTCAAAAATAAATATCGCCTGCAAAATCGATTATGTGGTAAATTATTATTATAAAAAAATAGTATAGAATAACTTAAATTTTGTATTTACGGACAAAAATTTTTTTTTGTGATTTTTTTTTTTGTTACTCGATTGGTCATCCGTAAATCGAACAAAAGCTCATTTGAAATTTCCACGTGATAACAATTTTCTTTTAATTGTCTTAGAGAGAAAGAGAAAAATACATTTTGAATAATCTACGTATTTTTTAATCTACGCAAAACTAAAAAAAAAAATGGTATCCAAAGACCAAAAAGAAAAAAAGTTAAACATTTTGATATTTTTTTTAAAAAACTTCAGTACTTTTGAGTAAAAAATCGACGCATGATGGCAAAACCTAAAATAAAAGAACATTTAAAAACTATTTAAAAAATCCCAACTTTTCCATTGAATCACTTGAAATTCCTTATCTATTTAGAAAAATACTATTTATTTTGTCAATTTTTTTCAAAGCAATAAACAAATAGATAAATAAGCTTTTGGACAGAAAGCAAAAAAAAAAAAAAAGAATAAAAAGATGTATAATAAAATAAAAATAATGAAAAAAAATTGTAAATTTCAAAAGCGTTTTTTAAATTTAAATATTTCAAAATATTTTTCTCACCTAACATGACCCTACTTTGATCTGATTAAGATTAAAATAATAAATAACCCACGAAGGTTGATATGCCATTAAACAAAGAAACGAAACGAAGAAAGTGACGAACGAATTATTATATCTTTTGGGTGAAAAATAATTTATCATTTTCATCTCCAATTTTTAAGAAAAAAAAAAAAGAATTCTTTGTGTCGGAGATAAAACTAAAAGCATCAGATGTTCTGCAGTTTTTTTCTTTTTTATGGATGACTCTTGGCATCATTAACATTTTCTGTTTTTTTTTTTGCTTTTTAAAAAAAACAAACTACAACATTGCATAAAAATGGAGATAAATTGGAATCATTATTAGTGAACCTTCATTTTTCAGCTTGTAGCAATGAAAACATAAACAAATTTCTGAGCTGGACCATCCTTTTATTTTTACAACTATTTTAAAAATAACTCTGATAGCATTTAAAGTTTATTTTCCCTTTCAATTATCATAATTTTGAAATATATAATAAAAGTGTCAGAAAAAAGAAAATAATTACATACAAAAAATTTTACCATATTTGATGATAAAGTTTTTAAAGTGAATGTTAGAACTTATTCTTGCTTATCATATTATATTGTTTATACTTTGATTTGAGGTGATACCGAAAAAAACAACTAATTAATTTATAAAATTTCTATTTTTTGTAATTTGATAATAAATGTACCGTTTCTATAAAAAAGATAAAGCGATTATACCCTAATAGCCATCCGTAATATTTAAAATGGAACATAATTAGATTTCATATAAAAAAGATGTTGGTTAAAATTGATGGTCTCTTTTTGAAAACCGTTTTTTCCCTTCCTTCAATAAAACGAGGGTACTTGTTACCGAGCGCGGTCACTCCTTTTGACGTCATCAATTTTCGTGTACGTAGCCTGGCTACCCTCTTTTACTGCAGTTACTGCTGAGGTTGTAAGTTAATGAACAAACGAAACAAGGAACGTCTCCCCCTTTTTTTCTTTTTATGTTTGGTACCATTCAATAATTTTTTTTAAAGATAATACCAAGTAAACAAATGCAATAATAAATTAGTGCTCCTGACAAAAACGATTTAGCTATTTGATAGATGTATAAATAATTAAAAAATAGTTTACTTAACACCCCAATTCATGAAATTTTAGAAAGCTTTTAAGCTACCTAGCTATCAAAAGAGAAAAAATAAAATTTTCTTTAATTAATTTGTTTTTGCGAAGGGAACATTTGTTTTTCTTATTTACAGAAAATTTAAAACCTTTATTTTATTTTACCTTTTATGTAAACAAGTGTTTTTTAATCAAAATAAAAAAGAACAGTTTAGATTAAAAAAAAACAAAAAACTTTTTAATACTGAAAGGAAAACTGGTACTTATTTACTTGTTTTTAACATCTAACAAACAAACAAATATTGAATATGTTTGCTTTCATTTACTGTAATAAATTTCAGGTTTAAATGAATCTTAATTTATGCAATTATTGCAATAAATTTAATATATAGCTATGATTAATAATTATTTCTAATTTTTGTAGTAAAAGATGATAAAAGCTTTTATTTGAAGTTTTTAAATTACTTATTAGAATCTTAACCGGCTCATTGGCCTAGTGAATAGAGTGTTTGCTAATGGTTCGGTCATACCAAAGACTTTAAAAATGGTACTTGATACCTCCTTTCTTAACACTCAGCAATATAAGGTATGTATCGAGGGTAAAGTGGAGTAATCCAGGGAAAGGAGTAGCGCCCTCCCCTACACCTCGGTGTAGTAGCTATTGAAAAAGGAGACTTCTGGTCGCTCTTGACTACGGTCGCCAACTTTACTTACTTTACTATTAGAATCTTAAAAACAATTCATTTTATGGTAGTAAAAGATTTCCATTTTCTACATATTACAGAGAGGAAATGCAAGTTATTCACCAAATGTATTTTTTTGTCTTATATAACTCAAGCTATAGCCACTAAATTTTCAATGCTTGATGGGATACTGGGGCATATTAGTTTTTGAAAAGTTCTCATGACCAAATCAAATTATGTGACCTTATAAAGTAGACGTCTAGCTAAGAATTTCCTAGTTGTAAACCAAAGTTACAGCTTTTTTTCCCAGTTACTGGAAAAGCAAGATTAAAAAAAAAATCACATTTTTAGTATGAGCAATGGTTACCAAGGGAACATAAACATTAGCCTGTTGATAATATTTATTCACTAAAAAATTCTCACTAAACCTAGTTTCATATTATGCTTGTTTATCACTACAATAAAATGTGGCATAGATAAATTTGTGGGAAGTTTACTTTTAAATTAAAATCCTGCCTATGAGTTGTTTTTAGATAGTTCTTTTAAAGAAAAATATTCACATCATGTATTATATAATTTTATAATTTTGATTGGCAACAATATTGTTTATTAGGTATTGCTTGAATATTTTAAAACAATACTTAGTAAAGTTATAGTTCTTCAACTTATGACAGTTGATAATGGAACCTATTCATTCAAACATTGAAATGAGTTAAAAATCGTATTTCAAACAATTATTGATGATGTGCAAAGTTTATGGTAGTTTTTTTTTGTATCTGAATACGTGTTCAATGTTTGAGTCTGTTTGAAAAGAGACTTTGGCCATTACTCTTAGGAGATAGAACATAATTATACCAAATGAATGTATTCCTTTTGTAAAATCCATAACACATTTTTAAGACCATGTTTAATTTGGTCTACAAAGTGGTTAGATATTAACTAGCATTGTGCTCTTAAAAAGTAATAGGTTTATTTATGTATGGATTGGCATTTCTGCCTAGGATCAGTTTAGTATCTGTACAAGATCACTGTATAGTCCTTTGGGCTGGGATCCAAATGTAGTATCAGTTGCTTCTCCTCGTCAGATAATTATGATGTAAAAAGTAAGAATTATATTTTAACATACTTATATAGATTCAAAATGAAAATCAAAGATTAATACAAAAAAACAAAAACAGGTACATAGTGGAATGAGATTTTTTTTTTTTTTTGTATTTGTTGCTTATTATAGTGGAGATTAGGTGACTATCTGTAACCAAAACTGTCACCACCGTGTCACAATTCTTTTAGTTATTTACATCATATTCCTAATGATTTTATTTTTATCTAAATCTCAGTTATTAAGAAAATTTTTATGTTATTAGTACTGTTGGCCATATTTCCATACTAATAACGTACAATTTTCCTTTAGCGGTTTAGTGTGATTCTTAAAAATTTGATTTTAATAAACATTTGCTTGATTTTATTGATTTCTAATTATATGGTTCTTTTTTAAAAATAAAAATCCAGTCACAAAAAGAAATAACTAATTTTTGTTCTTTACTGATTCAGTTAAATAGTTAAATTTGCAATGAAAGCCAGAAGTGATGAGAAGAGCTATTGTCTAAGCTGTTTTTATTTAAGTATGTTTCGAATAGGTTTAACTTAATGATTTGTGTAGAAATCAAATAAGTGTAATCGTTTTATATGTGTTTTCATTTAGTTTCATTAGTTTTTCAAATTCAATATTTTATTATATTAAAATTTAAATACTTTATATTTTTGTTAGCAGTATGGTTCAAATTTTGTTAATTTTGAAGCTGAAACTGAAGCTTTTTACAATGATCTCATTACTCAGTAATTCTACTGTTAGGATAACATGAAGTATATGACCATAACATAATTCCTCATTACTCTGGTCAATAAATAAATCACGTTGTGTTTTATATAGAAGTAGAGCTTTATCTACTTGAAAACCTTTGTATTTTTTAATATCCGTGATATTAATTTGAGCGATATGTTTTGACATGTTAAAAAGTTATTCATAAAAATTCAATTTTTTTTTTTTTATTACCCAAATAGTAAAAGATATTATTGACATAGGTCCTATTTTTAGCGCACTCATTAAGAAATTAATCATAACTTGTAACACTCGCACTCTTATCAGCACTGTAAAAGCTCTTTTGACACTAAGGTGTAAAAGTCACAGAAAAAAAAATGAAACCAAAGGAGTTTACACCATTAATCCCTTACGTATTACTCGAATTAAAAACATTTATCTATAAAACTTAACTGTAATCGACCACTATAAATTAATTGTGACTTTTTTCTCTGTGACCTAATGCCAACCACGTCTAAGTCAGGGCTGCTCAAACTTTTGACTTTAGCACCTCTTGTAACCAAATTTAATTTCCATTCACCCGCAGATAAATTAATTGAATATTAGATTGCAAAACAACTATTTTATCAACTGTTAGGTACAATTTACACGAAAAAAGAATTTGTAAACTATAAATGCAAACGCACTTTTTTAACTCTTGAGTTATTTTTGAATGGGAAGGATGGGTGTTAGTGGACACTGTGAAGGTCACGAATATTATGCTGCAGGTTTGAGTTTGAGCCGCAAATCAACCATTTTTTTATGTTCAAAGTAGTTCTCTGCTCAATAACTTACATGTGTAAACCCAGATTCCTTTCATCCTCCTTCAAGCTATAGGTTAAATAGTACCACTACTGTTTATCTACAAGGATAGCTTAAGCACTAAATAACCTACGAAGGTTGTCATGTCATTAAATCAAAATATGATATAATCAATAAATTAAATAAATCGAATTTAAACTCAGATTCTATCATATACAGAATTAGAAAAACTAATAAAATGGGCTCAACAGTTGCATAATATTTGATATTCTGACAGTTTTTCGTTTATTCAGTAATATCAAATTCCTATATATATATATATATATATATATATATATATATATATATATACTTCACTTGAAGATAGAAAATAATTTCAATAAATTCTTGAAAAAGAAAGTGTATAGATTTTTACTTTAGACTTTAACATGGTTCGTTTATTTAAATAACCTCTGTTTTGAATGGGTCATATGGGGAAAGACACATCACTTTTGGCCATCACATCCATTCAGACATTCTCTAAGGTGTACGATATCTGACTAACTAGTCTACATGATCCAGCGATTTTTGTTTTGTTAAGTAGCAATGCACATTCACGGCCAAAAACGTCGGAATTCTAGTTTCGAAGCATACTCCTTTTAATAAAACCTTATAAGTTCGCTATTACATTCAAATTTATATCATTAAATAGAAATAGATCTTTAATTTGATGTAATAATTTATAGAATAACTACTAGTTGTTATCTAAATGACAAGATAGAAATTGCGGTGTCGCTCATTTTTAACGCCTTTAGCTGAGAATCAGTTTTTTATGCGGCGTGTGCCGATATACTCATTTCAAAATAAAATTCTGGCAAAACTCCTTAAGATATTTTCATTAAATTTTCTGACAAAATAGATCATAAATAGTTCAATTTCATATGTGATATTTTAGAATAAGATTGTTGGAAAATGCAACTACCACCTGTTAAAATCGACTGCAAAAGTTTCAAAAATAAAGATATTACTTTCCGACACTTGAATGTTGATTAATAATGGTTTCATGTATGTTTTGGTATGAATTTTGTAAAAAAAAAAAACCCCCAAAACTCTTATCAAATTTATTGGTAATTTTCGTTTAAATTTGGAAAATTTTCAGAATTGCAACGAATTTTTAGGCTGCCGGTAGCGACGCCATCATTTCAAAATAAAATTTCGACGAAATCCCTTAGAATATTTTTGTATAATTTTTTGACCAATTAGAGTAAATCTTCATAATGATGTATCATTTAATACGAGTGAAGTCTCGTTGACAAACTATTGAAGTTAATTGTAAAATTTCCAAAAATAAGGTAAAATACCAGTTTCCAACACTGATGTTGGTTAATGTTTTTTTTGCATCTTTCTATATGAATATTATAAGAACATTTTTTTAAACTTGTAATTTTCATTTGAAACTGGAAAAACTTCTGAATTTCCCTTCGAAAATGGCTAAAATTAAGAAGTTTGCTTAGCAACGTTGCTGAAAGCACAAACAAACTCGCTTGAGCAGAGAAAGATAGTCAAGAGAAAACCACTTCTCTCTAGCCCAGTCAGCTGGAGCTGTAGAATACGCCGACTGCGTCTCTGCAGAGAGGTAAGACCTCCCATCCCCAAACGAGTGTCCCGGATATAACACTAAACTGCATTAGACGGTGAAGTTCAAGTCCTGGATCTTAGGGGAATGTGGAGTACTCCTTCATTACCATTACCCCGAAGTCTACTCTGACTCTGAATGGTAGTACCTGTTAAGGTCCAATCTATGGCTCAAATAGAATTGTTTAACAATTTAACTGTGCTTACAAATGACATATTAAATTGAATTGGTAGCGCTAGATAGCAATAGTTGAAAACATTTAACTGTGTACAAATAAAACTATTTGTATTAGCAATATTTAAAAGCATTTAACTGTGTGCAAACAAATGAGCTCTGTTTTAAAATTTTACCTACAAACTATTCGTTTACAAATCATATATATGATTTGGTATTAAATAACCTACAAGGATTGGTATACCACAAAATGCAACCAACGACTACACTCCCCCGCTGCGCACTTTTTCATGTCCTATGCCTATGTGTGTGTGTGTGTATGTAATATATATATATATATATATATATAAGTTGGCGACCGTTGTAGAGGGTGATCCGAAGGCTCCCTTTTCGAGAGCTACTACACCAAGGTGTCGGGGAGGGCCCTACTGCTTTCCCTGGATTGCTATACTTTACCCTTGATCAGTTCCTTATAGTGCTGAGTGTTAAGTAAGGAGGCATCAAGTACCATTTTTTTAGTCTTTAATTTGAAAAAATTACCGCTTATTTCGGATTAAAGTAATGTAAATATTTACTGTTTGGGGGAAAAAATAAGATAAACTTTTACTTTTTGTGTGGTTTTATCGATTTCGAAATAAATTAGCCTGAGAATGAGTTTTTCTATTTCTCTACGTAAAAAGAAAAAAAGTTAATTCCAGAAAATGACTTTTTAAAAATTCGATTTTAGTTTTATTTTATTGTTTTTCATTACCGAAGAAAAAGACAATGGAAAAATATTGTCAACCAATGTATTTAAGTTACTTACAACATAGGGAAGACAGAAAAATGAATGTTATTGGAACCGCCAATTAATAAGGGTTAATGACATGTACCAATCATACAAAGCAAAATATTTCTGAGATAATATTATAGTAGGTACTAACAATATGGCCGCCATGGATCTTTCGTTCTGTAACAACCCCTGATTGAAAAAAAAAAAAAAAAATAGAATTGATTTTTTTAAAAAATCACCAAAAATAAGGGAATAATCCGATTTTAATGAAATTTTCAGTGTTCATTTATTAGTGAATGAATTTTATAATGCATGGGTTATTTTATCAAAAAACTTGCTGACTTTTTTTTTTTTTTCAAGTCACTTTACTTTCCGATGTGTGTGGCGCTTTGAAATCAGTAGGGATATAGGATATGACACATACTTTTTGTATATCATAAAAAGACAAAAGTCTGAAGGTGTGCATGAAATAAAGGAAATTTTAAATTGGGAGATTTGGAAGAAATTAGTATCCCAAATGTGAATATTAAATTTTTAAGAGTATTTTGAGAGCTTTTGATATTATGATTTAATAGAAAATATAATTTTCTTTTAGATTATTTGAGTAATAATTCTGTATCAGTATTTGTTCTGGTTAAAAGGTGTGTGTATGGAGGGGGGGGGTAATAGATTTGCATTCGATTTTGACGTACTTTTCTCTTATCACAGGCTTAATCTAAATATGTCATTAAATAAAGAATATTTTTACTAATCGAAAAATATGAATTTTAAAGCAAAGAACTGGAAGCTTTTTTTTTTTATTCAAAAAGTTTCTTTTTTAGATACATGTATGTAAAAAAAATGTTTGTCAAAAAAGTATGGAAATCTACAGTACCACTTATTTGCTAACCAATTTTCAGTTTTGCCCCAAGTATTCGAGTTGAAAAATTCTATTTTTATAAGCTTCGCTGTAACTTTCAGTTTCATTTACATTTCACTTGCGTCATATTTTGAAAGATTCTTGTATTTTAGCTTCTTTTAAAGAAAGACGGCGAAGATTTAAAGGAAGTTCAATTATTTCTTTTCAAATATATATTTTTAATTCAAATTAATTTAATTTCTTTCAAATACTATGTTTCTATACTTAAAAAAGTTGAATTTTTTCTGTAATGATTATTAGAGGGGAACTAAAGCGCACCTTAAAAGCTGTATGTAGGATGACAAACAACCGTATTTGACGGCATATGAAGCGCGCTTTATTTATTTATTTATTTTATTTTATTTTTTTATTACTAAAAAATATCTTTTAAAATTCCCCTGCGTCTTATATGCCATATGTAGGTTTAGAATTCGTGATAATCAGCCGAAATTAGCTATCTGACAACTCTTATTAGCTTAGACTTAAAGAGTAACTTTCATATACCTATTGTCCTTATTTATGTAGATTAAAAGTATTATTGATAATATTCATTATTTTAATTTCATCACGATTAATATTAGTACTTAGTTTTTTTCTTGATTTGCCCTGCTGAAATCGGGCTGGGTCTTATACGGTATCTCGTCACTAATTTTGACCTATCTTACCATAGTAAGTGATATAGTAAACGTCTAAATAATATTTTTACATATATCGATTCATTAATATTCATAGTTACTAATTTCATTTAAAAAAAAACTTTAAAAATTTTTCTTAGAATATTAATAACATTTTTTGATTTCGTTTGTGTAAAATTGTCAACTCTGGGGAATTTAAATCTTTAAAATGTATTAAAAATTAATTAGATATGTAATGTTAATTTTCTTTTAATTCTGATAATTATAATGTTACTATCTTTCAAATAAAACTAAAATTTAACATTAAATAACTAATTTTTGAAAATTCGTTTTAACGGAAATAAAGCGAAATTTTGTTAGTACCTATATTATAGTTGCTACTTGTGTACAGGAATCCTATTTTGATAGTTTTGTGTGTGTAGAAAAATTGGGGCAATTGGGTTTAGTAATTTTTTCTTATCTGTTAGTGTTGTAAAAAAATAACGTGGTCACTGCTGGAAGATCTGTTTTTTAATTTTCAGGCTGATTCAAATAAATTATTTGGATCATTTTTGTTGATCTACTCTCGGAGAACTTTTATTTGATATATAACATGATTACGTTTGCAATTCTAAACATTTTTAAATAAAAATGTCCACCATTGATATAAATTGATGATATTTGTGGCCTCTATGGCTAAAAAGAAACCTGATTGTTAATTGCTGACTAATAACTGACCAGATAATGATTGTTTTTTTTCTGTTACTATAACAACAAAATGGGAATGAATTTTAGGTTTGCCATTTCGAAAAGCCAAAACATCTGCATGGTCAGAAATAGGACCATATTATTACTTATATTGAAAACTTTTACTATGTAAATTTTCATGGATGTGGATGAAATTGATTTTACTTATGAAAGGATATTTTTTGGTGTTTGAAATTCGACTTGTTTTTATTAGTAAAATTTGTTGTCTAATTTGGTACAAGAGAAAAATCCGAATTATTCGGCAACTGTTTAATGGTTTTAAAAAAAATCAAAAAGCATCTTTCTTTTCTCAATGAGCTCTATTAAAAGATCCAACTTTTATGTACTCTAAAAAAAAAAATTGACTGTACATTGCTATATCAGAGAATATATATATATATATATATATATATATATATGCAAACTAGTAAATTTTTAACACCCTCCCGTGGACCCCTATACTTTTCTTCACTTTGCCAAAATTCTATTTACCCCCCCCCCTCTGTATATAAACTACTTTGAGAAATTCTTTTTTAGTCGGAGTAAAAGTAAAATAACTTAAGTTAATAATTAGTCCTTGAAACAAAGAATGAACATGGAGACAAAGAAGGGATAAACTGATGAAAGAAACGATGAACGTTGAAACAGAAAGGAAGAAATGGTAAATGAAAAGAAAGAAATTGGAAAAAAAAAATTTCTTTTTTATTATAAAATTGATTGGAAGATTTAGTTAATTCTTAAATATTAAACTAAAGATAAAATTAGGTTAAGAATCCTCTGCCTTGTCCCCTTGTTATAAATAAAAACAATTATAACAGAACTAAGGTTTGCTGTGGAGGCAATTCTTGGGTTACTGAATTCAGTAAAAATGTACCGACTCCAACTGCTGATAAATTTAATTTGTAATATTAATGTCAAAACTTGCATCACCTTGTTTGCAGGGCTTAGAATACACTGACTAGATCCCCTGCAGAGGTGTAAGATCTCCCACCACTTAAAAATGATTTGTCTTGTGTATGACACTAAACTGCTTCTGATGATGAGGCTCTAATTCTGGAGATCTAAGGAGTGTGGAGAACCCTGTCATTGTCATTACTCTCAAGTCCACCTTGTCCCGGAGTAGTTGCATATGTTAGGATCCCCTCTCTTGGTGAAATAGATCTGTTTAAGAATTTTGTATTTGATTGGACCGTGTGCAAAAAGAAACCTCTTAAGAAACAATTAACCAAAAAAATGTAAATGTGAAAATACAATGAACGTGGTTCCCTAACTTCTTGGTATAAAATGACTCTAGACAGACTAAAATCTCTCAGCTAATCAAACTTCCAATTTTATAGATATAATTTGATAACCTTTCTTTCTGGTTATATTTTCAGGATATTTTAATTCAAGTTCTTAGTAAATTTTATCGTACAACATATGATAACTTATATATTAGTAAAAGCACACTCCATTAAAAATACACAATGGCAAAAAAATATCCACAAAAGTTTGTTGTTTTTGAACATTTGACAATAACAACAGATGGGAAATGTATTTGTCAGTATATTACATACTATGATAATTGTGAAAAAGCATATAGTGTGAAAATGACTAATTTTTGTGTTACTGATAAAAATGCACCTATAAGAACATCAAATTAAAAAAAATACTTGGAGTATTTTCATTCTAAAGTGTTAGCTGGGAATGAGAATGACAACATTAAAACATTCTATCTACTTCAGAGGTAAAGAAAGATCAGAAATCTAGTGGAAGTCAAACACAACCAGGACTGTAGAGTTGGTACATGAAAACTTTGATTCTCTCCTCAGTTTATGGTATCTGATTCTTTTAATTATATATTAATATAGGAAATAACAACTGTACTAATTGTTTGTTTCCTATATTGATTGAAAGCACTTAACATGTAACACATTTCATCACTGCTAACATTGTCTTTTTGAATAATTAATACTGATCTATCATGAACAAATAAATCTTTTGCAGAAAGCTATATCATATTTTATACTTGTTTTTCTATATAGTTCTTGGCAGTTGAGAAATACATAATCGTCAAGCATCATTTTGGTGAATGTATTGTTTTTAAACATTTTTAAACCTCCTAAATATAATTTCTTTCATATAAAGTTTTAAAAATAGCTAATATTGGTTTACCATTCTAACATAGTTTTCCCTCAGACAAAAGTGTATATTTTTTGTGGAAAGCTATAGAATCACCCATATTTGTTTTCCTGTTTGGTCCTTGGCAATTAAGGGATTAAATATTTAAATGGCATTTTGGTGAATGTATTAATTACTTTCTTTTATGGGTGGACTTTCTATAGAAACATCACCATGGAGGTGTGCATCAAACTTTCTTTATTGTATTTTGTTTCCTTTTGTATTTCACTATACAAAATAATATCACTTTTAGGTACAAGTTATTTAGTTGTTAGCAAGTGTAGTTACTAAATTTGACTTTACCAGATGTTAAAATAGGTCACTAAAATCCTGTTCTATTGAATAGATATTTGTATTAAACCACAAATACACAAAGTTTAAAGTATTTTAAAATCATTGATAAGCATTGTATGGATGGAGAAAATAGGTCCTCAAATCAGTCAAGGTTTAGAACTGTTTTCTATATTCATACCTTCTATAGAGTGGCAACGATGATTTCTGTATCAATGAATCTGCATTAAGACTCGTTTGAAAAACTTGTGTGTTATTTCCTTAAAGTTATAATTCATCTTTAAAAGGATAGGCTGTGGAATTTTATGAAACGAATTATTTTGTTTCACTTGTTTAAATTTCTCTTAGGCAAAATGTCAATTTTTGTAACACACATCCGGTTTTTTCCATTTTTGCTTTTATTCCAATATCTCAAACACTACTTATATATATTGTGTGTGTGAATTTTATATGTGTAGCAATACCTTGAATCGTGTAGTTTTGATGTACAGACTGAATTTTAGAATAAATTAACCACACAAATCAAGATTTTGCTGTAACTCTTAAAAAAAAAAAAAGAAAGAAGCAAAACAATAAAAAGAAACTAAAAAATACTTAAATTGATACATATCCATTGAATCCATTTGTAATTCATAAAAAGAAGTTTAGATTTGAAATATATGTTTATATTGCTTGTAGTTCGAAAAAGCTTTTTTCCTGGAAAAATAATTCTTTGATATATTTGGTTGTTCAGAAAATGTCCAATTTTAGAATCAACTTTTATTCCTAAATTAATGAATTTAAACTGTTTTAATCAGTCATGGTATGATCTTTGAACATCTATGTATTTTACCATCAACTAACAAGGTTATTTATGCTTATACAATAAAGGTCTAAAGGTTTTGATGTGAAGGAATCTTTAGTTTCTACTTCTCTTTTGAAATGGAATGTTTTTGGCATAAAAAAGTGTCTAGATACTTGAAAAATGGTAGTCGGTGGGTGAGAGATCTGGAGAATAACGTAGATGTAGCCAAATCTCATGTTTCAAGTCAGTGAGCTTATGCAGTATCATCCTGGCAATATGTGACAATAATTTCATAAAGCAAAATGACCAAGCTTGAACTCATACAAAAAAAAAAAAAAAAAAAAAGGAAAAGCATCACTTTATTAGGAGCATATGTAACATTAAAAATCAAATTCTGAAAGAAGTGAAAGAAAATTAACAAAGTGGACATTTTAATCATTAGGAATATAATTTATTTTTATTTATTTAACTACTATTAAGATATGTTAGTACAGAATTTAAACAGTTTATACTAAAATTGAACTATTTTATTGTATGTACCATTCTTCTTTTTGTGCGTGTGTGTATGTTTTTAAGCATATCTCTGCCATCAACTGCCAATACATTTTTTTTTTTTTTTTTTTTTCAGTATTAAAATTCACAATACTCATGAAAACCTACACGAACCAACAGTTAGTTATTCAAGATATAGCTGTATATAATATTCATTGGTCATGCAACTTGTTATATTAAGAATTTCCATTGTTATGAGAAACTAAAAGCAAACACTTTATTTTATTCAGTAAAGAAATTAGATTACTAATCCATTGCACAAAGCTTGAATAAAGTTTTAGATTAAGCTTTTTAGGACAAGAATTAACATTAATACAACAGCTTAAAAAAACAAAAACAAATCTTATTTCATGCCCAGTCAACTGGGGCTGTAGAATACACCGACTGCACCTCTGTAGAGGGGTAGGGGGTTTTGAACGAGTGTCCTGGATATGACACTAAATAATCTGATGGTGAGGTTCCAATAATGCTGGCGCTCTGGGGGAGTGCAGAATACCTCTTCATTGCCATCGCTCCCAGGTCTACACAGGTTTGGAGTGGTAGCACCTGATACGGCCCTATCAATAGGACAAATAGAACTAAACTGCATACTTATGCTAAACTGAATTGCTTGAAATAGATCTGTTTTTGACATTGAAACTGTACTATGCTAAATTGAATTGTTCGAAATAGAATTGTTTTGACATTTAATTGTGTGTAAACAAAAACTATACTTATACTAAACTAAATTGTTTGAATTAGAACTGTTTACTGAATAGCAGGAAATGGAAATGTTTTTGACAACTAAACTGTGTACTTATGCTAAACTGAATTGTTTGGAATAGAACTGTTTTTGTATAAAAATGGATTTAGCATTAAATAACCTACAAGGGTTGATATGTCATAAACCCAAATAAACAAACAAATAAATCTTATTTCAATATTTGTTGTATTATTAATCTTTGGTTCAAATTTTGTCAATTTGAAACTTAAAATTATTAAATTAGGTTTGTCAGAATAATTAAAATTTTATAATAATGAAAAGCAAAAATTTTCAAATTATGGTTTTGTTTTAAATTGACTACAAAATCTTTCTTTATCAACTAGTAAAAGAAAAACAAAAAGCACCCAGTGGGTCCATTGGAATGATCGATGAACTTTTTATGAACAAATAAGTATGTTAGGTAATACAATTTAGAATGAGGTATAAGAGTTATAGAATGGTAGGAATTTTGGGGAAAAAACCCCAAAACAATGAATGAGAATAGAAATGAAAAAGAAAGCATAAAAGTTGGGATGAATGAAACAAACATCAAGACAGATGGAAAGAAATGAGCAACAGAAAGAAACGAAAAAACTTATCCTTTTTTAAACTAATCAGAAGATACTGTTTTAAATTAAAGGCAAAGTTAAAGTCGAAAATTTATCTTCTAATTTGTCGTCTTACTATAAACGAAAACAATGATAATGAGACTAACTTTTAATATATACGTATTTTTAAAGATACCTCATGAGATAAAAAAAAGAATCTTCAGAGCCATTGCAATTTTAGAGTTCCTTTTAATATTTCTTATTTTAGAAAACAAGACAAAGTTGATAGATCTGGTGAGTATGGAGGGTGCTGCATTTGCACAGTCCTCTGTTTCACCAAAAATATTTTGTTTCAATTTATCAAAAAAAAATTTTTTCATTGGCGCTGATTCATGCAGACATCATTTTATTTTATAACTTGCTCTGTTATGCACATATCTTTAAATTTTAGAATTAAAGGCTTTAGTCACAACATTTTTTGATCATTAATTGTTGAATATATATATATATATTTTGATTCATGTTCTTTAGCTGAATACTATTTTATTGAATATCATTTTTTGTTTTGAAATTTTCACTTTGTGTGTGTGTTTGAGAGAGAGTGAGATGAATGAATTCTTAAAAAAAAACGAGTATCTCTAGCATAGCCGAAATCAGTTATAGTTTCTAGGCCAAAGCCTCATTATCACTGTGGGCACTCCAGCTGTACCTCACAATGCTGTGTTGGTTTTACATTATAATGTGGGAGTGTCAGATCCATACAAATGTATTTCTGCTTGATCTTGGAGCCTCTTAACCCTTTTGTAGGAAGAGCAACCTTTTTGATGCCAACTGTATACAAACAGCAACATATTTGTCATTTTATCTTCCTGCAAAAAAGTTTATATATTCCTTCTTTTCTGTTATTATTTACTAAGCTTTGGTTAGTCTTGCACACGCAGGCTTACAGAACCTACTATTCCTAAGTTGGTCACCCATCTAAGAACTGTATATGGTCATTGATGCTTAACTTAAGTCATTTTGTAGGAACCAGTGTTTTCAGTATGACTTGATGAGTCATTTCCTTTCTTCTGTTGATGACGGTCCTAATCAGGTATGTGGAAGTAGAGTTAGCAAGAAAATCTAGGCCTTCAATAGAAAATATATTGGTTTACCTTCCCATTTTTTAAATTTTGTTTTCACAAATTGTATTTTGCTGGTTTTATGGTACATCAACTCTTGTATGTTATTTAATGCCAAATCCTGTTTATATATATTAGATATATTTATATATATGATTTGTAAATGAATATTTAAATGAGCCAGAGCTTATTTGTTTGCACATGGTTAAATAGTTTCGAGTATTGCTATCTAACACTAATAGTTTTATTTGCACACAGTTAAATGGTTTCAAGTATAGTGAATGATTAAGCAGTTCTATTTGATCCATAAATAGAACCATAATAGGTACTACTACTCCGGGTCTGGGTGAATCTGGGAGTAATGGATATGAAGGGGTACTCCATTCTCCAAAGCTCTAGAACTGGAGTCTCACTATCAGATGGTTTAGTGTCATATACAGAACACTTGTTAGGTTTGGTTTGGTTTATGAGTCTTACCCCTCTGCAGAGATGCAATCAGTGTAATCTACAGCCCCAGCTGACTAGGCTCGTACTTGGTTAGTTTATGTTGATGTGCCCATTTGATACACTTGTATAATATAAGGTTCATTTTGCCTAAGGAGTTGGCAATAGGAAGCACTGATTACAATTGAATCTTTGCCAAGGTAATCAATTGTAATGGGTCTTTCATGTCTTAGAAGACTATCAGCATGAACTTCTTTACAAATTTCTGCACTCGGAACTTTTACTTAACTGGAGAATCATGTGTTTCCACTCTATGGACTGTCTTTTTGTTTCTCCATATACTTCACATATTTATATTTCACATGGTTTGGGCTCCTCACTCACCAAAAATTTGATGACACACTTCTGCTCAAGCCTGGAGCACTGTTTGATTTGCCACTATTTTGAATAGTCTCAAAACAAATAATTTTGCAAGATTGAAATAATTTTTGGTATAAACCAATTCCAAACAATACAGAGTTTACATTTATGAAAAAAAAAGTTCTTTTTTTTCCAAAAATTCTCCTTTATTGTGAATGACGCTCATATTAACATGGATTTCAACCATAAGATCTTGAGATGAATTTTTGCCAATTCCTATGTTAAAAATTGGATGTATTAATAACAGCACATATCATCATCATCATATTGCGCTGCCAGCACGGATTTCCCTAATCCTCTCTCGTCACCTGTTTCTATCATCTATCGCTCCCAGGAGGTCTTCTAGGCTACATCCTGTATTGGCACATATCTGTTGTATATAGGTTCTAGCTGGTTATCCTACCTTTTCACGTCCATTTGACAGGGTCCACAGGAGTGTATTGCTTATGAGTTCATACTTACTTCTCCAGCAGTGTCCTGCATGTCTAGTTCGTCTAACTTGGATAGTTTTCGTGATGGGTGGTAGGTGGCCGTACAGCTGTTGTTTTGTGGTGCGTTGCCTTCAAGACTTGTTCAATACAGCTAGCAGCATTTTATTGTAATTGCGGTCCAGCTTTTTCTCAATATGTTTAGTTAGCATCCATGTAGCAGTATTGATACGACTGCTGCTTGGAAAAAACAGCGTTTTATTTTATCAGTCAGGTCTGACTTCCATATAACCGATAGCCTATCGATAGCTGTCTATGCCTTTGCTAGTCGCATGTTAATGTCATTCTTGGTTGATGAGACACTGCTTCTGAGGTCGGTGAACTTGTCCACTAGTTTCAAAGGACCACCACCCTTTAGTGTAGATATGTTGCCTCTTTGATTAAAGTACATGTGTTCTCTCTTCTGCAAGGAGACACATTAACCCCATACCTGTTTATTATCTGTGTAGACTATATGCTTAGAATGTCTATAGATTTAATGAAAGAAAACGGTTTCAAGTTAGCAAAAAGGAAAGAAGCAGAAGATACCCTGCACAAACTATTATGGACGTGGACTATGCCAATGATATAGTGCTTCTAGCAAATACACCCCCCCAAGCCGAAATCCTGCTTCAAGGTCTGAAATGAGCCGCAAGTAGCATAGACCTCCATGTCAATGCAGACAAGACAACACATATATAAAAAAAAGTGAAGTTGGCGACCTTAGTCGAGGGTGACCCGAAGGCTCCCTTTTCGATAGCTACTACACCAAGATGTAGGGGGGAAGGTGCTACTCCTTTCCTTGGATTGCTCCACTTTACCCTTGATCCCTACCTTATAATGCTGAGTGTTAAGCAAGGTGGCATCAAGTACCATTTTTGAGTCTTTGGTATGACTCAACCTGGGATTGAACCTGGGTCTCTCATTGGTGAACACTCTACTGATTAGGCCAACACATATACCTAGCAAAAATAAATGTAGCATAACCTGACAGTAGCAACCAAAAAAAAACTTGAATGAAAAAATGAAGATTTGGTTTTATGAAGTAAGTTGCTCAATTTTATAGGTAAATATATTTAGATGGGTAGTTAGTTTTAAATTAGGGTAATATCGCCTGTTCATAAAATGTTAAGGTTGATAATGACATTATTAAATCTGAGAATAATTAGAAAGTAACTTATTTAACCCTTTGAACTTAAGTGGCTGGTATTTGTATTGCTAACTAGAAGTACATAAACTCAGGTGGCTGAAATTTTGGCTGTGGATTCTCCACTTGTACATCACTATTGCCAATAAAATGTTGCAATTTTATATGAAATTCTATTATTTTTTAATATATTTTAAATTGTCTATAGTATGTTGTAAGCTGTTATTCAAGTCTGTAAAGTGATTAAATAACAGATTACCACATTTTACATTTTTAGTTATTTTTCAGGCCACCCAGGGTGGAGAGTATATGGTTATGGGAGGCTCAGGGTTCTTAAGTTTAAAAAATAGAATGTTATTTAGAAATAGGATTGAAACTGAATAATAAAACATAGTTATTCATTTTCATCTCATTTTAGAGGGAGTCCATGTGTCGTAATATCTGTGCTGGACTGTGACATGGTAGTGAGTTTGAACTCCAGTTTCACTATTACATTCATTTTTGAACATACGCTTGGGAAAGGTATGGTCCTCCTTATCCCCCCTCCTCAGTTATTGGTTAAATAATGTTCCTACTGTCCCTACAAGGATGGCTTGGACATTAAATATCCCATGAAATATGATATGCCATTAAACAAAAAATACAAAACAAACCATTTAAAAGATTTCTTTTTTGAATAAAGCAAAATATGCAGACCTTGGTCAAGTTATATAGCAAGTTAATTAAAAATTTGTGAGTTGTTTTGGTGATACAGTGTTATGGACAGCTTGGATGGACTGACAAATACTACAGCTTTATATATGGAGAAGAAGTCACATTGTATAACTAGTGGTAAAATTTTTTTCTGAGTTAAATCAATGAAAAATATGATCTTTAAATATAAACTATTTTAGGTTTAAGTAAAGTAAAGTTGGTGACTGTAGTCAAGGGCGACCAGAAGGTTCCCTTTTCAATAGCTACTACATTAAGGTGTAAGGGAGGGTGCTACTCATTTTAGGTTTACATAACCATTAATATAATGAATTTAATTTTTTTCTCTACCGACTGCTTCTCTGCAGAGGGGTAAGAACCCTCCAACGAGTGTCCTGGATATGACACTAAAACAATCTGATGGTGAGGTTCCAGCAATGCTGGAGCTTTGGGGAATGTGGAGTACCCCTTCATTGCCATTGCTCCCAGGTCCACTCTGGCCCGGAGTGGTAGCACCTGATAGGGCCCTATCTATGGGTTAAATAGAACTAACGGCATACTTATGCTAAACTGAATTGTTTGACTAAACTGAATAGCTTAAAATAGAAATGTTTTTGACAATTAAACCGTACTTACATTTGAACTGCGTGCTTGTGCTTAACTGAATTGTTTGAAATAGAACTGTTTTTTCGACATTAAAACTGTATTTACACTTAACCGAATTGTTACATATAACTGCAACTGTTTTTTGACATTGAAACTGTATTTACACTAAACTAAATTGTTTAACATAGAACTGTTCTGACATATAAAATCTGTACTTTTACAAAACTGAATTAGCTGAAGTAGAATTGCTTGAGTAAACTGAATAGCTCGAAATAAGAATGTTTTTTTACAATGAAACTGTACTTACATTTAGACTGTGTGCTTTTGCTAAACTGAATTGTTTTAAATTGAACCATTTTTGACACAGAAACTGTACTTACACTAAACTAAATAGTTATATATAACTGAATAGTTTGAAATAGAAATGTTTTTGACAATTAAACTGTGTACTCATGCTAAACCGAATTGTTTTAAATAGAACTGATTATTTACATAAAAATGGATTTGGCGTTAAATAACCTACAAAGGTTGATATGCCATAAAACCAAACCAAACTATCTAATTAGTTAAATTTATAGAGGTCAGTTTACTTTTAGACTTCATCATATTTTGTAATACAGTTGTGGGTGGCTTGTATTTGGACTGATTTCTATCTCTATACCTATTTTTTCTTCTCTTCTTCCTTATACTTCTTATTAATAATTTGATTTTTTTTACCAATGGGCATGCTTTTATTATATGAATGAGAAGTGAGTAGCAGTTGATTGCAATTTTTTAGAATAGTATTTGAAACTACTGATATACACTCTTGCATGTTTTAGACATGTTATAGACAACTATAAATCTGTGTAGCTGTTTCTTTTATCATGATAAATGTATCTTTTCATACATTTAGTATTTCTTTCATTCTAAGATCAATTGCTTTTTTTTTCTTTTTGTAAATCCCAGATTATCATTCCACAATTAGTGGATTGGAAATGAAGAATAAGCTTTTTCCTTGGCAACTGCTATAAAAACCAATGAATAAGTCATTCAGATCAAGCCATATAGCTTGATTCTTTATTTTCCCTGATTATCAGCTAGTCTATTAGTTGTGACATTATGTAAAGTTCTTAAATAAAACAATTAATTTTTGGCTTGTATTCTGTTTTTTAAGTTAGAAGCCAAACACTGAATGAATTTTATTGGAGGATTATAATGTCACACTTAAAAAAGTGAAATGTATAAAGCATTTAAAGGCTCTTTCGCAATCAATCCTGGAGGAGAAATTTTGGGTATATCTGTCAGGGTTTGATCAGTTCTGGCTGGGTTGGCTAAGTTAAAGAGTCTATTATTGAGAGACCTAAAAACCCTATTGACCCCATATACATAACAATACTTAGGATGTACCCTAATGCATCTACAAGATATATTTTGAGCTTTCATCTTATTTCTAATTACTTTTTATAGCTGGTCATATGAAATTTAATAATCTTTTCTTAGATAAGGCATTGGCATTTTTTAATTTTTGGTGGGTATTTCTTTTATTTCAATTTCAGTTGCCTTTTCTGTTTTTTTACTTTCTTCATACTGTCTGATTCAAATACATATTTACTTCCATACTGTCCGTTTGGAAAAACAAATACCAAATACATTCTTACACAACGTCTAACATGGATGACTTCGAAACAATCAGTAAATATAAAAACTTACCTATCATTGTTCATTTCTCTAAAAAATAGGAGGATTTTTCTGATCTCTTAAAAATACAATATTTTCAAATATCATTCCATGTGCCAAACATGCACTTAATACTTTTAAATTAAGAACGCTAAATGCATGTTTTATATATTTTTCATTATATACATTTTATTTGCTCCTGTTATCTCGACTAGCGTGTGAACAACTCTCATGATATCAAAGTCCTGATGAAGGTTATTAAAACCGAAACATTGAATGTTGGCTTTACATCAAAATAAATTTATCTAATTTGGATTGTTCTGTTTTTCTACTTTCTTCATATATATATATATATATATATATATATATATATATATATATATATATATATTTACTTTGCTTGATGCTTGATTTTTGCTTGATTCTATTATGGCAGAGCCCGGTATAAAGCCTACAAAATATTTAAATTATGGACACTATAAGTTTGTTATTTTAAGTTTCATGTAATAGTTTACACACTCTTCTAATGGAAATGCAAGAAAAGTGGCTAATCAAGCATATATATATATATATATATATATATATATATATATATATAGCACCTGTTATATATGCCTTGAAGATGGTTTATAAAAACAAACTACATTGCCTCATTATCATATATAAAAAAGATACATCGTCTGAATATTTTTTTCATATTTTATACATACACACACGCGCACACCTAATTTTTGTTTGTAATTTTTTTTTTTTGACTTAAGATTATAAAAGAAATTACGAAATAATTGATACCACTCCATATACTAATCTGTGTTTGAGAATCATTCAAAATGGTCTGTTAGCCAATTTGCTAATCAACTCCCATCTTGTATAAAAAATGTCAGTTGATTTTAGTGTTGAAATGTACATTTGTGTGGTAGTAATACCGATATCAGTTTTCTTTGCTTTGTTAAGGGGAGAAAAAAAAAGTTACTTCAACAAAATTTTAAAATAGTTTTTGTTGTAGAAAATGCTCAAATTATTTGTCAAATAGTTTAATACTTTTTTAATATTTAAAAGATACTTAAATTTATGATGAAATTAAACAGTTCTTGACCCAACCAACAAAGGAATTTTTCTTTTTTTAAAGATCAAAGAAACTTGATGTATCAAGTGTATTGAACTGCAAGATGAATATATGAAATAACATGTATGTTTAATTGTTCTTGGTCATTTCTTTTTTGATTGGGATGAGAACTTTCAGTACCTCTTATAATTTAGCAAAATTTGTGGTATTCATGTTTCCTGGAGACTTGAAACACTTGTTTATCAAAAGGACCAGGTTATTTATATATGAATTATGACTTCTGTCATTAAAAAAGAGTGTAGTTCCCTGGGGTTTTGACTGGGATCTTAGTATATCTCTATTCTTTCCCTTCAGGATATATAAAACTAAAAAAATAAATATTTAACATATGTATATGGTTTCAAATACATAAAATTTGAACCAACAACAAAAACCTAAATCAATATTGAAATTTCATTTGTCTGATTCTTGTATTTGCTGTATTTTTGTATTGAATTTTGATCTAAATCCTGTCAATTTTGTAGCTGAAATTGAAGCTTTTTGCACTTTATTAACAACCTACAGAACAATGTCAAATTTTCTTGTTATGCTAACATGAAACATTTGTTTAGAGTGGCTTCAAATGCTATCTTGTATTACCATAACAGCAGAATCTTTAATTAGTCTGTAATGAGACCAGATTGGATGACATCATCATAATGATATATATCTCATCATCATGTCGTGCTGCCAGCACGGATATCCTTGACCCTCTCTCGCCACTTCTCCCTATCATTCATCGCTTTTGGCAGGTCTTCAGGGTTACATCCCGTATCCTCACATAGCTGCTGTATGTATGTTCGAGCTGGTTGTTCTGCTTTTGCTTGGCCATATGCGGGGTCCATAGGAGTAGATCACTGATGAGTTCGTCCTAGCTTCTCCAGCAGTGTCCTGCATGTATGCTTCGTCTAACTTGTATAGTTTTCGTGGTGGGAGGCAAGTGGCCGTATAGTTGGTGTCTTGTGGGGTGTTGTCGCCAGGACTTGTTCAATATTGCTCTCAACATTCTTGTGTAATTGCCGTCTAGTTTCTTCTTCAGCCGTTTAGTTAGCGTCCAAGTAGTGCATCCATATAGTAGTATCGATACAACAGCTGCCTGGAAGAAACTGCGTTTCATTTTATCGGTCAGGTCTGATTTCCATATGATCGAGAGCCTATCGATAGCTGTCCATGCTTTCGTTAGTCGTGTGTCGATGTCTTTTTCGGTTGATGAGATGCTACTTCCTAGGTAGGTGAATTTGTCTACTAGTTTCAGAGAGGCTCTGTCTAGTGTGGTAATGTTGCCTGTTTGGTTGTAACACATATATTCAGTTTTGTGTGCATTGACATGGAGGCCAATGCCAGTGGCGGCTCGTTCCAAACTATGCAGTAGTGTCTCGGCTTGGTTAGGCGTATTCGCCAGTAACGCTATGTCATCAGCGTAGTTGGCGTCGGTGTGTATGTATATATATATATATATATATATATATATATATATATATATATATATATATATATATATATATGGCATAGTGTTAATTAAAAAGATGTAACTATCTTTTACAAACTTGTCTTTAAATTATTTTTAAAAGATTGCTTGCAAAAAGATGTTAATTATACATATCTTAATTTCATGATTGGTGTTGAAAGTGATTTTAGTGATTTTCTTTATTTTATTTTCTCTTCAAAAAAAATTTTTTTTAACCCGGGTGCTGTTTTATTACATTTTTATCTACTTTTTGTTTATTCATTTATATTTAAGTTTTTGAATTTAAGTGTATGTGAAATGTTTTCAAATTTTACATCTAAGAAAAATCAATAAAATAAGTTTTGAAGATTTACACATGAAATAAGTTTTTTGGAAAATGACAAAGCGAAAATAATACAAAAGAATGGATGCTTGAATGTAGTTAGCACATGATGCAATCATCTTAACTGCTAAATACTGTTGTCTCAGAGTACAGTGTTGCCATGTGACTTATATTTTATCTTAGAATGTATGCACACATTCTTATCCTTTAAGAACTCCATGGGTTAATTGGAATCATCTATCTACAAGGGTAAAAGAACAATATTTTTAATAATTTACACACATTTATATCTATCCAAATAATATACTGTGTAGAAATTTTAGGGATTGGGCATTTTTCAAGTCTGACCTAACAAGTAAAGGGTTTTCCAAGTTCTCTAAGGATTTAAAACAATCAGCATTCGCTTGTAGGGGAAAATTGTCACTCCATTATAAAGTGTGGGAGAGTTAAAGTACTAAATAGAATGAAAAACTCTGATAGAATTTTAAGATGTTTAAGGAATTTTTGTGTATACAATCATTTTCTTCCAAAATTATAATTTTGAATTTTTTAAAAGCCCTTTTATAAATCATCAAATGGTACTATTACAGTCATTTCAAGTAGTGTTTTTTATTCAAATTATAAGAAAAAAAAAGACTTGTTTTTTGTTTTGAGAAATTAATTTTCTAAAAATTGTAATAACTATAAAAATAAAACAAACAAAAAGCATTTCTTTCAAGTTCATACATATATTTAGTGCCATCTCCAAATCTATGCACTGTTGATTACTCCATGTGCGGCAATATTTGCCACTCATTAAAGACAAAAAGAATTTTTTTTTTTTCAATTAGTAAAATCAATCTTGTTGAATAGTTTGAGAGGTTACTTAACACAATATCAACATTTGGGAAGTCATGAAGCATTAGGATGATTGTCTTCAATTATAAACATACACTGAAATCTTGCACATACATAGGAAAAGACCTACATTTTGGCAGGGTCATATCTTCTAAAGTAGACTTGACCACATCACAGAATTCTTTGAACTTAAGCAGACAAAGTAGATGTTGGAAAAAAGATATGAAAATTGAAGAGGACATTTTTTCTATAGACTGACTGTAAGCTACATGCATTTTTGGGGTCATGCATTTTGGTGAACAAAATAAAAGATTTTATCAGTTGTAGAGTTAGAATAGTTGGATATTTGGATTCTGCATTCTTTATTTGCCCTACAGACCAAATTTTAGAAATATTGAATGCATGGAAGTATTTTTTTTTTAATTAAAAAAAACAAACACTAACATTCTGCAACACTGCACATCCTTAATTTAAAGGCATGAAAATTGTAACCCCCCTCACCCCCAAATTGGAATGGTAAGGCCTAGCACAAAGTAATTTGGCTCACTTTCCTAACTCATGAAGGGGAACATTTGTGCCAAATTTCAACTAATTCGGTGTCGGTGGGTGTAATGCCCTGGTGAATTGACGTGGAATGACCCAAAGAGAAGTTGCCTTAAGTTATACTCCCAAGCACTTTTGATCATATTGATTGTCTTCAATATCTAATTACAACACATAGTAATCACACCAATCAATCCACATCAGTTGCAATATGAAAAATCTTCACTAATAACACCAAAATCATATTTAAAAACAGCAAAAATGCTTACAAATCCTTAAAGCCATCAGTATTGTGCTAAGTAAAGCACTCCAACCAATAATAACTCTTCTAAAAAAATAAGTATCATGTTCAAGCTCTTCAAAAACAAACAATACCTTGTGCAGTCGGCTTGGGCTTTAAAATACACTGACCGCATCTCTGCAGAGGAATAATAACCCCCCCACACACACACAAGTGTCCTGGATATGACACTAAACAATCTGATGGTGAGGTTCCAGTAATGCTGGTATTTTGGGGAATGCAGTATACTCCTTCATTGTGATCGATCCCAGGTCAACTCTGGTCTGGAGTGGTAGCACCTGATAAGGTCCTATCATGAGTCAAATAGAACTAAACTGCGTACTTATGCTAAACTGAGTTGTTTGAATTAGAACTGTTTGATTAAACTGAATAGCTTGAAATAGAAATGTTTTTGACAATTAAAATGTGTACTTACATTTAAACTGCATTGTTTGAAATGGAACTATTTTTGTATGCTAAACTGAATTGTTTGAAATAGAACTGTTTTGACATTTAACTGAATATAAACAAAAAAAACTATGCTTATAGTAAACTGATTAGTTTGAAATATAATTGTTTATATGTATAAAAATGGATTTGGCATTAAATACCCTACAGTGGTTGATATGCCATAAAACCAAAACCAAACAATACCTTAAAAAAAACCCTGAAGACAATCAGTATGATTGAAAGCACTTGGAAGCAGAACTTTAGTAACTTAGACCTGGATATAAAGAAACTAGCAAGAAAGCTCGGGGGGGAAAAAAAAACATGAGAACATAAAAAAGGAAAGTTCTGTAGTCTTTAACCAAAACTTACATGATAACTTGCTGCCAAAATAAACACACATGTGTGTATGTGTTATATATAATTCATTTCTCTTGTGAGACCAAAGATGTGAATCTAGATTTGGATGATAGTCTGGGGAAGGTTATGTGAAAGAAGTTGTCTGTTTAGCAAATCTTTCTGGATGAATTCATGTATATCTTTGAAAAAATAGTTATTTTCTTTGTCCTCAAAACAATGTCTTTTTTTATTCTGCCTTCTATATTCAATATATATATAGTCATCCACAGACAGACTGTTTTGTTCTAGCAGAACTCTTCAGTGTGGCTAGACACGTGTGATGCTTAAAGCTGGGATTGAAACCCGTCCAACTTTATGTTAGACCGCTTGGCCAACAAGTGCACACATATATATTGTGCAAAGGAAATAATAAAAAAAATTGATTTGTTAGAATTGTAAATTGAAATACTTTCAAAAGTAATGTGGTGATGTATGTTCTGACATTAATGAATTATACTGCTTTACAGTGACCAGATAGTTTTATATTAAGCTAAAACTTTCATAAAACCAAGTCTTGAAACTATTTTATTTAAAAAAAATTTCAGGTTATTGCAATTAATACATGATTAATGAAAGAGAAATGTGGTTTTAATATATTTTCGAAAGCATTTCTCTGTGTGTGCATAACTATATTACTGTCACCATATTCATATAAATATAAAAGTTATAACTTTTATTTTCAATTTTATATTAATTTCAGATTTATGTAAGACTACTGTTAGGATATATGCCAGTACATTTCTCTTGTGATCATCTCTTTTTGAAAATACCTAATCAGCAGTAGTATTGTGTCACATAATGAATTTACTTTTTATATATTTAGAACAAGAGATCTTTTTTCTATTACTGTGTGTGTTGTACTATAAAAGAAGATTTTGAGAAGAACCCCCCCCCCGTTTTATTCAATTTTCACTGATACTTGAAGACTAATATGGAATTGGGTATAACTACTCCATCTTTGAAAACAGATTACCTTGAATTTAAGATTTTCTAGTCTTATATCTTTTCTTTTAAAAAAAAATTTATAAAGTAATAAATTGTTATTACTTTAAATATTCAGACGATTGACCTCATCTTTATTGTTAGACTTGCAATATTTTGGTCGATATGTCCTTTGGCCATCTTCAGGTGTTTCATGTCAAACTCAAAAGTCCACACAGAATCTCAGACTGAAACCTTTAATTTAACCACAGGGGTAGACTGTTCTAATTCTGTTAACTGTGACCGGGCACAAGTGTTATAGTAAGTACTATATGTGGCAAGGACACATATTGCAGTGGATAAGGCATTTGGTTACAAAGTGCATCTGAGTGAAATCATCTTGAGGTTGTAGTTTGAGATTTTGTGTGGACTCCCAAGTTCAACATGAAACACCTGAAGAAGGCTGAAGGATGTACCAGCTGAAATATTATTAGTATAACAATAGATGAGGTCAATAGTCTGTTTGTCAATAGTCTGTTTATCATACTAGAAGCTATGAAAATAACTATTATTAATATTAGTAATATATACCCATATTACGTACTGGTCTTTGATGTTCATAAAGTACTTTTTGTTAAAATATTTTATTTATGCCTAACATGCATTTCACTTTGACATGTTTTCATTATGAAAGAACCTCTAGATAGATAACATTGCATGTGTTTTATTTGTTTGATAAAAGTGGAATAAAAATTCCATAGTTCACAGAGCTTCAAAAGTGTCTATTCTTGTATGAAAAATTTTCTTCCAATTTAGTTTTATTTGCTCTGTAAGAAAATGACCATTATTTCTTTGGGAAATTTTCCTTTTTGGGGAAAAATTAAATTCTTTCAAAAAGGAAAATTTCAAAGAGTAAATTAGCTTGAAAATGGGGGTTCAATTTGCTTAACTTTATGTCCATCTTTATGACAAAGAATGTTCAATTTACAATGTAAATACACTGTTGAATTGAACACTTATTTGTTTATCTATACAAAATGAAAATATTTAAAAGTGAGATGTCTGTTTGGCATAAATAAAGATTTTAACACAAAGTACCTTATGAATATCAATAACAATCTTAAAACCCACATGCAATATGGAAAGTACTGCTATTAATAATAATGACTGTTTAAAAACTAAATGATAAAAATATAAAAAAATGCAAAATATGTTATTTATACCTTAGTAATCAAAACATTTTTCTTATAGATTTGGAAGATGTCTATTTTCAAACTTCAGATTATATAAAATAATTTATACAGGTTATATCTATAATAAAGAAAGTATACAATCATCTATTGCTTATATCTGTCAAAAAAGTACTGTTGATACATTACAGACGAACATTTTGGTACATGTTCATATAGAAATGTGAACAGAAATTGTTGTGAAATTATTTCTTTTAAGATTTAAAGAGAAAATCACAAAGGTGGGTGTATAATTGTAATGTATAAAAGTTGGAAGAAAATTAAATGAATGGGAAATAAGACTGTTCAGTTTATGAACAAAAATTCAGAAGGGATTGTGGCTGTTGACTGTGCAGGCATGTTGCTGGCTAATAAGCTAAGTGTCTGACAGGCAGGCACATTGACAAGGTTTGAGGAATAGTGTTGTGGGTCTTCCTTCTGCCTCTTTTTGTCCTTGAATGGGAGGAGATTAAGGTATTTAGTTTTATGGCATATCAACTCTTGATAGTTATTTAATGCCTAATCCAGTTTGTCAAATTTTCTGAAACTACCTGTATAATAAAATAAATGAGTTGTAAATGTTAAATTTGACCAAAAATTTAGTTTTTATAAGTTAAATATTTTTTAGATAAATACTTTATACCAATTAATAGAAAAATAAGTAATGAATATAATAGTTTTAAATGGATAAGTTTTCTCTTTCTTATATCTTCTTTAAGAAATTGAAAATAGTGTCAGTTCTCTTTGAATGTCAGGCTTCTAATTGCATATTATGGCATTAATTTTTTTGGATTACTTAATGTTTTATTGGTATGAGTAGTGGTTTGATTTTGGAGTGTAAAAAAATTATGGCCAAAGCTGGTTTAAAACCTTTTTACGGATGACCACAATAGTTTCTGAAAGTTTAAAAATCTGGCTAAAAATGGCAGTTTTAGTGATATAGGCAAATAGACATTTGGTGAATTATAATCAGATTCTTATTTAATTAAATTAGTCTTGTATTTTTTAAAGATTTTATTTTATTTTTTTGTTTCTCATCTTTTAGCATTTAGTTTTTCTCCAACTTGGGTTATCAATCTACATGCTGTCTTTATTCTCATCAAAATTAATAATGCTTTATCAAAAAAAAAAAAAAAATGATGATGCTATTTAAATTGACTTTCTAAGATTTATTTGTACTTTTGAGCTTCAATTTTTAACAATTGAGTTTTTTTTTCTTTTTTTAACAAATCTGATTATACCTTAAAAATGAAAATTTTTAAATAAAACTTTGTATAAATTTTCCATTAATTTTACGAATGAAATTTTCATATTTTGTTTTCTCATTATTTTTTTTTCTAATTTTTTTCTCTTGTAACTTGATAAAAAATGTTTAGCAATGAAATAATTATGAGAGAGAAATATTGCAGTTTTTAGTGCATACCTGCTGTCTCCTTTTCAGATTCTTCAGACTACTGTTACTAGTTACTCAGTAAATAAAACTAGTATACAAAATAGATGCTTTTCTACTGCAGATATTCCCTCTTGGTTTTTATGAGAGAAAAAAAATGGATGATATCATTAAGTTTTGTGATTTGACTGCTATACTTAAAAAAAAAAAAAAAAAAAAAAAAAAAAAAAAGGGAGCCTTAACTCTTTACTGGAATGTACTTTTGATCATGAAATAATGAAAAAAATTTAATGGAGTTTTCATGATTACAATAAACTATTGGTATGAGGTGGGGGAAATATTGCACGAGTGTGTTTATGAGAATTTTTTATTCCCTGATATTTTTAAAAACAAGTGTTGTACTAAAGTTTTAGAAGTAATGAAGTATTTTAAATTTTTTGGGCCTGGAGTGTAAGTTTTTAAGATGGGCTAAAGTTGCCTCTTACCCTCATGCATTATATGTATTTGAGTGACTTGTGTTGCCCTCTGTACCAAAAGGGTTAAAAATATTTTTGTGTCTAGAAAACTATTTTTTAGATTGTTCTATTGTAGCTGTCCCAGCTACTCAAAACCTAAAATTCATAGTTTAGAGAAAATGCTGAGTCACCTGTTACATCAGACAACAATGTTGTGCCCACAGTCATGAGTGAACTTCTAGTATCAGCACATGAACTATTTGTTGAAAGGGATTAGTTCTGCCGCTCATTTGGAAATGGTTTGTAACCACAGATAAAATACATCATATTTAAAAGTTCCTCTTTAAAGTACAATGAAATATTTCATTATTACTTATTTTTGATAAAGGAACTTCTGTCTATAGAACCCTCTTCACTCAGCTGAGTAAAGAGTTAGCTGCTGTCCTCATATAAACACAGCAGGCAGTGACTGAAAAACCGAGAGTGTGGCAGGCTTTTGTGCCTGAGAAGAGGTATTTGTTCCTCTCTCAGCAGCAAGCTGCCAAACGTGAAGTCTGTGACCTTACTACCAAACAAATCAGCCAACATGGAATCCGTCAATCACAGCCGTGGATCCAGCACAGCTGATGCCAGTTACCACCCAATCACTGCTGCTTTTTCATTCAAACAACCCTTCTCTAGGCTAAATTTAGAAAGTCTTAAACCAATCCTTCTAAGGGTTAACTTCTGAAAGTCTTCTGAGGATCACCTCTGGTCTCCTCACTACAACCCTTAGCAGATACTACAAGATGATGATGCAGCAGCCAGCACTAACTGCAGACCTGCTCCAGCTTCACCAAGCCGCAAACAGCTGCACTGCTAAGGAACAGACGTCTGCATCATCCTAGTCCATGAGTGACCACTCTGCTTGGACTAGCACCAGCACTTCAAGGCCATATCAACATACCCCCATTAACCAAGGGCTGAATAAACTGGGACATTGATCACACAGCCTCTGCAACCAGCACCTGCATCACCTATTGAAGTAGACCAGATCATACAATAGAAACCTAGTCCACAAGCGACAACTCTGCTTGGACTAGCACCAGCAGTCCAAAGCTACATTGGACCCCCCCCCCAACCAAGGATTGCATAAACCAGGACATCAATCATCCAGCCTCAGCAACCAATGCGCCCACATCTTTGACCGTCTTCAGTTATGTCTACGACCAGCATCAAGACCATCCTCATCTAGATGTGCTGGCACCAAGAACCAATAGACAGCCGAGTCTACGACTTTCAACTCCCAGCAGACTACATCAATGTGATACAACTGCGATTTTTTACCCATGTATCTTTTATTTACAATTTGCTCAATAAAACCTGACATTTAAACTTATATACTCATCCTTGTCATTTGTCCAGTCTTCTGTCAATCCATCACACACACTTATAACTGTTGGAGGATCAACTCATTTATGGGGTCCCATATCATCTGGTGACCTTCAATTTGACATTTCTGAATATTGATAAAATGTTGAAAATTTATGTTTATTTCATGCAAAATGAAATATACATATCTTGAAGATGACAGTTTCTGATATAAGATTCTAATTTGCTTTTTAAAACATTACAATCTTTTTCTATACATTATTTGCATACGCTCATAATACTGTCTCGTAGAAGGCTAACTAGATTCAAAGAGGTGGAGGCAGATCCAAACTAATGACCATCATCTTGGAAGTTGCTGTAGTTTGTGCTGCTGTTGTCTCAGACCTTTTTGTTCTACAGAAGTTCATCTCCGTGATAATGTTAATAGTGGCTTGTGCAACCACTCCACCATTTATATATATTTCTTTCATCTTTTTTAAATATTTATAGACTACCTTGATAATAACATTGTTTTTAACTAGATTGTAATTTGTCACATAAAAATATAAAACTTTCATATTTATAGCCACTTGTTTAAATTGACGAATAAGTTTTTTTCTATGTCTGTTTATATAGAATTTGCAAATATAGACTTCAAAATAAAACTTTGCATTGTGATTTTATTAATTTATTTGGACATTTTTTAAATTGTTAAATGTTTACATTTTACCTGAAAGTAATAGTTTTCTCTTCAATTTTAGTAGTATTATTTGTATATAAGATAGACTATATGTCCAGATTTTTTTTTTCAGCCCAAAAGTTAGGGGTACATGTTATACCCAAGAACTAAATTTTTTCCTGGCCATTTGTGTTGCCATATTTGGAACAGCGTAACTGAAAGTAAATTATATCTGTAGTTCAAATTAACTAAAGTGTAACAAACACTTCTATATTGCTACAGAGAAATAGCTACTGGAATGCATGTTTGTTTATAATTTATTTCTTTTATTGTGAGCTTATTTTCTCCTAAGAGTTTGTTACATTTTTGTGTGAACTTATCTTTGCCTTTGCCCTAAATACTGTGTAAATTTTGTTTAGAAACATATAAACCATATAAATTCTTAGTTTTAGTTAATGCAGACCGAATAGTTGAACAGATGTTAAGTTTAGTATAGATTTAACTGTTAGAAATTTTTAAAAAGTCAATGTGTATCATATACGAGAGATGTTTTTTCAAGAATTTCTAAGTCAAATGTTAGGAGGGTGTATTATACATGAATGCATGTTATACACAACTAATTATGTTAATGAATTCTGCTGAATACAGCATTTTAAGGTTATAAAAAAAATGAGTCAATTTAAATGTCCTTAAGTCACCAAAGACTGCTGATCCTGAGGAGTAAAAGTTCAAATTTAGAAAACTTTCAGTTCATTGACTTTTACAGTGTGTTTTTAAGATATGTCAGTGCTAAGGCCCCCTTAATTTCAACTAAGTAACTAAATATTTCATTGATAATAGCATCCAAAGAGCAAACATAGTTATACAGGCAATTGTTTTTTTTTTAAATTTTATATCTATTTCTCTATAGAAATTTTATAAACTTATCCAAGATAAGTTTATGATACAGTTGCTAATATGTGAATTTCATTATCTGCATTTGGGTTTGGGAACCCATCTATTACAGATAAAAAGGTTCTCCTGCATATACAAATATTATAAAGATATATGTATATTATTAAATTTGACAAGAAAATTTTTACACATAATTAATGTAAGCTGGGAATAATAAAGATTGAAAATTGTGTAATTTATGACATCACACAAATTAGCTTTTCTGCAGTAAAATAAATGTTTTACATCATAATACTAATAGTTCTACATAATGCCGCTACAGCCTTTTTTTTTTTTTTTTTTAACCCTCTTGTGATCAAAGCAACATTTTTATCACAAATGGTACACAGGCAGAGCACCATTTTGGTCAGTGTCCACCCCCTTCCTTTTGTAACTCAATGTAAAGCATTTTCTATTGGCTGCTTGTTGACCAATTCAATGTTAATGTGTAGTGAATAGAGAAATAAATAAAATTAAATTTAAGAAATGCAGAAACTCCCAGAGGTCCCTGGTAGGAAGTAGGGCGGCACATGTGGGGGAAAAAGAAAAAGATTCACTTTCACTTTAGTTGAACTCTTCTGACAAAAGGACTTTCTTACACTCTGCTGCTAGCAGGTAGCGCACCTGTTTTGCCAAGTCAACATACTTTGCATGCGAGTTGTGTTTGCTGCTAGCGAGCCAACACTCCTAAACAAACAATAAGAAAACACCATAGGACATGACCACATCGAATTTGGACTTCTTAACCACCAAAGATAACTAATCTATTTCGTCTGATTTGGAGAAGCAGTGATTCTCAAATAGTAAAGGAAGAAATTTCCTCTCTACTGAGTGAATGTATGCATACCTAAATTAAATAAAGTTGAAATTAAAAGATATTTTCTCTCTCAATCTTCCTTTCTATATCTTCCTTTTGAGCTTTGACAAACAAGACACCCAGCAATTAAGATGAGGATTAAAAGGAACCAAAATCGAGTTTGGATATAGATGCCAAAACCCAAACCTAAAATCAACCGCCAAAATATCATGCACCACCATAAATGCATGTAAATATCACAAGGGAGTTTCACTGTGGTGCAGGATTGTGTAAAAGATATTTTGCAAAATACCATAATTAGAACTCAGCTTTGTTTTCATGCTATTGCTGATCAAATTATCATTTTAAAAAAAAATTTTATATGATTGACTTGTTTAAACATAGCTTCTATCTTGCAAATTTCCTGAAAATAATTCTCCCACTCTTATCTATCTGCAAAAGAATTAATATTGCAAAATGTTTCCATCTTTTTTAGAAATAGCAACACAACTTAATTTGATATATGCTAGTTTTTAATGTTGTATGAAGTATCTTTTAATAAAAGTTGTGGGTGGGATCAATTTTGCTTTATTTGTCACCCTCAAGGAACCAAACTTTTGCACTTAATATCCCAGTGTGATTTATTTTTATTTCATACTTGATACTCATACATAAAAGCATTTATCTTTTAGGGGTTTCTCTCAATATCCTCTTTTTTTTTTTTTCTTGAATTATAAAAATGGATAAAATAGCATTCATTACTCAGTAATGAGGTCAAATTTCATAACCAATAAAACATAATATAGCATTATTGATTATGAAATGTGGTCTTATTCCTAAGTAATAAGGAATTCCATTGTTATAGTAAGACAAAAAGTATGTTAGTTTAAAAAAAAATCTTTTCTTCAACTAATTTTTTCTATGATGAAACATTGTAACTATTTGTTTTCTCTCTCAATATAACTTTCTTTCTTTGCATCACTTTATTTCTTTCTTGTTTATTTTCTTTCTTCTATGTTTGCTTTCTTCTGTTTACCTAAGCTACTTGAAGAAATTTTAGTTCCTATGTTCTTAACTCCCCAATATGACTGATACTACCATCTCAAATTCATAGACAAACAGAATTGTCAATCCATATGTAAATGATGCAGTTATTTATGATAGATATTAATAATAGATATAAAAAAACACATGAAATAGAGAAGATTACTCAAATATTATCATACACTTTATTCAAAAAGAATAGATTGGAAAAGTAAAAGAAATAATTTGTCTTCTTCCTTTGTGTCCTTTCATGTTTTTTTTTTTTTTGTTTTTTTAAATCAATTTTTCTTTCCTTCCAACATATTTCTTTGTTTTGTATAAGAGATCTGAAAAGATTGTAATTGATTGATATTCCTGTGTTCTTAGCTCACCAACATGAATGATACCACCATCTCAAATCCATAGATGATCAGAAGTACTGATTCAGATGTAAATGATCACATAAAAAATTATAGGAACCAAGCTAGGTTTTAATTTCTTTATATATATATATATATATGTTTCTGATGAATGAAAATCTTTCATAAATTTTTATCTATATTGTAATTTTTCTTTTTCTTGCAGGCCAAGGTATAGATCTCGAAAGTCTAAAAGTAGAAGTCCAAGTCCTTACGTTCAAAAATGGACTCACCGTAGTCGATCACGCTCTCGAAGTAGAGGGCGCCATTACACATGGCGACGGTCTCGATCTCGTAGTAATTCCAGAGGCCATTCTCTTTCAGGCAACAAAATCATTCATTCTAATGTGAAATATGCTACCAGTATAGGAGCTGAATTAAGCAAATATCGAAAAGCTCGGGAAGCCACGAAGTCTAGCTTGTCAGAGCCTAGAATGAGAAGATTGAAAAAGGGTGAATCACCCCAAGAAGTCATAGAAATAGAGAGGACACCAACACCTTCTCCCTCTCCAGAAATGCATGTGACCCCTGCCAGAAAAATAGAGCCTGAATCTATAATTTTAAAAACAGATCGCAGTGTACGGGACAAAGGTGAAGAAGAAAAACTTGTTGTGAAAGTAGAAACAATTAAGAGTAAATCTGGAGTTATGTATGAGGCAAGGAGAGTGGAGCACAAAGGGGAGCCCTCATCACCACCTCCACCAGTAGTCCCTGTTGTACCCCCTCCAATTCTAGTTCCAGTTGTGAAGCCTGAACCAGTTGAACCTCCACCAGAACCTGATAGAAAACAGGTGATGAGACGCCTGCCACTTCCACAAGTGTTACCTGTGGATGAAATTGACAGTGACTCTGATACTACGGAACAGTCACCACCAAGGTAAGTAAAACCTTTTTGGTCGATTTTGGATTATGTCATACTTGACCCATTTTCTGAAAGAATCACTTGAAAGTAGGGAAGTTCTTATTCAGCTTTCAAAACATGAGTTTATCAATGAATTTTAGATAAATTCATAATCAAATCTGTTTGAAAGAAGAGTGGGCAATATAAATGCTAATGAAAATTACCTTATACACTGAGGTACATGCCTAAAAAGTAGTGATGTTCTGTGTTTTGTCTGTGGGGCTTAGAATACATTGACTGTATCCTCTGCAAAAGAGTAAGACTTCTCCTCTGCTCCCAAAAAAGAGCATCTTAGGCATGGTTTGGTTTCTTGTTTTTAATGGCATATCAACCTTCATTGGTTACTTAATGCCAAAGCCATATGTACAGAAGAACAGTAGTGGTACTATTTAGGGAGATAAGAGGTTTATACCTTTCCCAAGAGTATTAGTCCGTAAGTGAATGTAATTGCGCAACTAGAAATTGAACTATGAAATCACAGTCCAATACTTTAGCCATTACAGTATAGGGATTTCCCCTCCTAGGCCTGATACTAAACTACATCCAGTAGTGATGTTCAAGTTCTGGAGCTCTTGCGAGTGTGGATTTATCCTTTTGTTGCCATTACTCCTAGGTCTACTTTGACCTGGATTGATAGTACCTGTTAGGGTCATATCTATGGGTCAAATACCTGTTTGAAAAAAAATATTAGATAGGGACTATTGAAACTATATAACTGTAAATTATTTGTATTAATAGTTACTTTAAGCTGTACTTGTTAGCAAAAGATTATTATTATTAGTTACTTGAAGCAATATAATTGTGTACAAATTATTAGTATTAGATAGGAATACTTGAAACCTTATATGTATGGAAACAAATGATAATAATCAAATAGGAATAGTTAATTGATATTAATAGTTAATGAGTAGAATGTTTGCCATTGGTCCTGGAGAGCAGGGTTCAATCTCAGGTCGAGTCATATCAAAGACTCAAAAAATGGTACTTGATGCCGCCTTGCTTAGCACTCAGCATTATAAGGTAAGGATTAAGGGTAAAGTGGAGCAATCCAGGGAATGGAGTAGCACCGTCCCCTACACCTTGGTGTGGTAGCTATTGAAAAGGGAGTCTTTAGGTCACCTATGACTAAGGTCACCAACTTTACTTATTTTCACAAATGATTTTCATTGGTTACTTGAAACCATATAATTGCTTAAAAAAAGACTGGCTTTGGCAAAAAAGTAATTTACTGAGCTTTTTGCTTAGATGTAGTACAAGGCCATATGAAAGGGGCACCCAACGAGGCTTGAACTCACTTGGGTAGCAAAAGATGACTAGTTTTGTTGGTTGGTCTTACAGCATATCAATTCAATAAGGGTTGACATGCTGTAAAACCAACCACCAACAGCAACAATCTTCCTCTTTGATGTCATTTGTCTGTCATTCACAGAATTAGATTAATAATAAAAAGTTCCACCACTTAATTACATTACGAGTAGTGCAAGAAGGTATTAACTCGGGTTTATTTAAAGATGACAAATTAGTTTTAAGGCTCCAAATTACCATGACTATATTGTCCTATGAGACACATGACCTAGTGGACAAAAACATTGGTTAAAGTGTGTCTAGATACCAGGTGGTTGTGAGTTCAATCCTTGGTTCACATAGTTCATAAAATACATGCTCTGGTTCAGTAAAATATGCAGACAAATCATATCTGAAGGGTGAAGTAGGAAGGATTGACTGATAAGAGATATTCTTTAAGCCTCGTCAGGAAAATGAGAACAGTTTAACTATGGATTGAATGAAAGGTTCAATACAAAATTCTGAAGTTACTATGACAGATGTGTGAAAAGGACTCGGAAGTATAAAGACTAATACATTGTAACAATAATAACATGAGATGAAGACGCTAGCCAGAGTACATATGTGTATTTCAGAATTTCAAATGATCCCTTTCCCCTTCTCCAAAAAAAGAAAAAACATTTAGCTTTGAATAAAAATATCAAAGTTAATCTGTAATTTATCAGCTTGGTGTACTATTTAAAGGAACTTCCATTTGATGACTTAGATCTATCAGCACCTATCAATGTGAGTTAGCTAAAGGAGAGCACTTGTCCTTAAATATTACAATGCTAATAAAGACAAAACAACTTGTATTTCACATGCATTCATAATATAACTTCTGTCAACATTAAAAGCAGTATCTTATCCTTTCTGTTCATTTATACATTTTATATCATTAAAAAGTAGTTTTTATGGTTATCTTAAACTTTTTGTGAGTAGTTTTGAAAGTGTTTGACATATTGTAAGACCAAATATTTGTTTTTGATATACTATATTCATGTATAAGTTGAGATATTCAGAATTTTAAAAAGATCAAGATGGCAGAGGTGTTATAAAAGCTTCTTTTTTTTTTTTTTTCTTTCTTTCTTTCCTTTTGCTGTATTATGGTAACAAACATACAAAATTATAATCTTTATAATATGTAAGATGAAGCCAATTCACATCAGATTATCACATTTAAGTTATCAACTTGAAAAATTAAATTTATTTGAAATTCATGAATAGATATAAAAACACAAAACCTCATTGTCTATGCATCAGTTTGTCTATGAATTACAGAGAAAGGAGAAAATTATATTTATGTATATCTATAATGCATTTACCATCTAACTTTTTGTACTTTTATATAAAATACATTTAAAAATGTGCAGCAATATTTTTTTAAAATTATAGCTATACTTAAGGTGTTTCATTATATAAAATGTTACGATATTGATTTTTAACTTTGGGTTGCATTATATTTGGTTAAGTACTTGGGTAAAATACGTTCTCTTTATTATCTGTTCACAAATTTAATATCTGTAGATAATAAATAATTTTCACATATTTAAAAATAACTGCATTCTGCAGACTCTTTGAGGAATGTCGGGCTTCAGCCAAATTATGTCTGTGGCAGTGGTATGGTTTTAGTAGCAAGTAGCTTTTATGGGGTGGTGTTGCTAGCCCCACACCCTAGTTTTGAATTCTAAGTTTTTCCTTCTCTTAGGTTGTCTTTACAAAGGTTGATTATTTTATATCTGTATTTTTGTTGGCATTAAATGACCCACTGAGGTTTCTGTAAAACAAACCAAACAGGTTGTCTTACCTAAAGCTAAAGAGCTCAGTCAGTCTTTCTATTTATCCACATCCGGCATATAACCCCTGCTAATTAGGTATTATATGATTTTGAATATGAGTGGTTACTAATAAAACTATTTTGGTTGTGTTTACTACTTATTTTTTTTTACCTTTAAAGAAAAGTAGCTTATCCTTTTTTTTTTTCATTTTTTTTTTTGTGTACCCATAAAATAGGTATTGTTGGATAGTCTTGATAGCTTTAGAGTTTTTATTGATTACTAGTGCACTTGTGCCATCTGTCAAAAGTGACTGTAACTGATATTTTAAGTCTTTACTATTATTAAGTTTTAATATAATTTTATTTATAGGTGGGGCCTCATATAATTGAAAATTTTATTCTGATACAAGTATAGGTCACCCAGTAAGAAACTAACTCAGTACGAGAGTAATTTTCAGCGAATTGTCACCCACTACACCATAGCAATTTAACCATATTTACTCTTGTATATGATCTGTTTAAGGGAGGTAACTCAATATCTTCATTTCTCTTAAAACGGTTAGTTTGGAGTGTTACTAACAAAAAATATAGGAAATATTATTAAGTAGTTTATGAGTTCATAAGATTTGATAAAACAGGGCCAACAAAACCTATGCATTTTCTGTACAGTCATGACTGAGTATGTTTATACATAGGTATGTTCTTTGTAAATTACAAGTATTTTCATTTTTTTTTTTTCCTTAAATTTTAGATGCTTTTTAATTAGAAAAAAATATGAAAGAAAATATTAGTCAAAATTAATAATAGTGATAATGCTTCATTTGAAAAATAAGAAGAAATAATATTTTGATTGCTTTAATCTGATCAAATCTTGTAATTTACCATATTTGCTTACTACTACAAACTCTTCTATAACTTCTGCTTATAGAATTAATATGCAGTAATTCTCTTCTTAGGATATGTGGCATGCCAACACCATTAAACTGATTTGCTTGTCGAAAGTTTTATCTAATTAATAATGATATTAATTCTAAGTACGGGTACTTTCAACAATCTTCGGTTTTTGATAGGATACTCCTGTGTTGTAGAGTCCTGGATTGCTCAGGGAATCTTAAAGTGGGCATGTTCATTATGTGCAGGTTCATTTAGACTCAATACTTATAAAGAATCAATGTACTACACTAAAAAAAAATTTTGGAGCAAGTGTTTTAAAATGCAACTGATGCAGGTGTATATTCCTACAGCTTCAGTGGATTTACAGTCACATGATACTTAGCTGATATCTCTACACTTTCAAGCCAGCATGAATTGTTTATGCATTCACACATGATGAACATGTTCACTTAAAAGTTTCTTGAACACAGAATCAATCCATCACTCTACAACACAGGAGTATACTTGTCTTTGACAATGACTAATGGTGGTCAAAAGTACTAATATTTGGACTACACTAACAAAGACTTTGGAGAGTTTTTGAACTGCCTACAACCACAGTTGCAACATCTTGTTCACCAACAAGAAAAACTGAATAAAAAAAAAACTAAACACTAAATCTTTGTTCTTTTCAATGAAATATACCTACATAATGATCTGCTGCCTAAAAACACACACATGTAAATGCAAAAATGGCTCAGTTGGCTGGGGCTGTAGAGTAAGCTCCCACCCTCCATGTCCTGGATATGACACTAAACAATCTGATGGTGAGGTTTCAGTGATGCTAGAGCTTTGGGGAATGTGGAGCACCTCTTCATTGCCATTGCTCTCTGGTCTACTCTGACCCGGAGTGGTAGCACCTGATAAGGTCTTATCTATGGGTCAAATTGAATTAACCTGTATACTTAGGCTAAACTAAATTACTTGAAATAGAACTGTTTTGATATTTAAACTGCGTACTTACACTAAACTGAATTGTTTGAATTAGAACTGTTTGACTAAATTGAATAGCTTGAAATTCAAATGTTTTTGACAATTAAATTGTGTATTTACATATTCTAAAATAAATTGTTTGAAATGGAACTGTTTTTGACATTGAAACTTTACTTATGTTAAACTGGATTTATTTTAAATAGAACTGTTCTGACATTTAACTGTGTGTAAACAAAATCTATGCTTATACTAAACTGAATTGTTTGAATAAGAACTGTTTGACTAAACTGAATAGCTTGAAATAGAAATGTTTATGACATTTAAACTGTGTACTCATACTAAACTGAATTGTTTGAAATAGAACTGATTATTTGTATAAATAAGAATTTAGCATTAAATAACCTACAAAGATTGATATGCCATAAAACCTGAACAACTAACAAGCAACCATAAATGCAAAAAGCAAAATAATAAAAAACAGATGTATTTATTTATATACAAATGATATACTAATGTTTAACTTATTTTTTATTATCATTTTTAGGGTGATGTTATGTGATGTTGTCTCATCTAAAAAATCATTTTCAAAGTAGATGAGAAAACATTACATAACATTACCCTGAAGATGGTTTTAAAAAAACAACAAAAAACAATGTTCAATATTGGCATATTATTCATCCTTTAAATATATTGTTTTTTCGTGTTTACATACTGCCAGATTTATTTTCATTTTTCTCTAAAATGTGTATTTTTTACTCTAAATAACATAAAATTTAAACAGTTTAAGAGGCACATGCATGATCTTAGTTTAAAAAGTACACTTCTGTCAAATTTTTTTTTCCCCCTCCCCTCATTAATGGAAAATATAAAACAAAGAAAACAGCAAAAAGAAACCTGCAATAAACTTCATCATTTAGTATAGCATTATTCAATCATAGTTTTAGTATATACCTACTAAATTATTAGATTACACCAGGAAAAAAATAAAACTAATATATAAATATGCATATTTCCTTCAAAATAAAACCATCCAAAATTAAAATTTAAATCCTTTGAGCCTGTTACACTGGTATACTGGTGGCACTTTTCCCCTTCTTTGTAGAACTAATTCTCAAATGGTAGTGGAAAGATTTAGGCTTGGGGTTGAATGTTTTTTTTGTTTTTTTTTGTTCAACAATGAGCTCATTTTACTTACTGCACCACTCCTAACAAATACTGCATTGTAAAAGTGAGTTGATACTTTTCCCAGTGTGACTTCATATCAGCATGCCACATAAAAGCTTTTAAAAAGGGCTTGCATGAGTGATTTGAATATTTTCATAAAGAAAAGTATTAAAGATCTTAAAAACTATTTTAATTCTAAAGCTGCAATAGCCGAAATGAAACTTTTAAGAAATTTGTTTTTAAAGATAAGTTCTTTGATATTACTGTTGAGAGATAGAAGGTAAATAACTATTTACATACATAACACTATTTGTTTAGAAGTTAGATTAATCTATTAAACATTCAATAACACATTAAAATTAACTACCTGAGAAATAGATAGTACAGTCACAAAAAAAACCTGTCTTCTAAATTATGAAAGTTCTATATATTATTCACAGTGAACATGAAAATGTTTATACATATCAGGTTGGAAAATTTTTGCACTGTTTATTTTAAAATAAAAATTAAATTCTTTAAAATTAAAAAAAAACACCACCCAATTCACACAATTAGCAGATTATTTTTAACGTAAGCTATCATAGTTATTTACTAAGTTTAGTAAAGTTTTGCTTGAAGTATGGTTCACCCAGTGAGAATCAAACTTGCTAGTAATGGTTTGGTAGCCTAGCTTGATAACTATTACATTACTATGCCCTTGGAAAAAGGATGAATCCATCCCTTCTCCCTCACCCTCCAGTTTTGGGTAAATAATAGGGCAAACAGTTTTTTTATCTTTGATATGGCAGCTAGTTTATGAGAAGGAAAACTCTGAATTCAAACCAGCTGTACTCTAGTTAAAAATTGATCTTGTGTTGCATCTCACCTGTGGCAGAGAAGTTGGTTAAATACATGCACTATTTGAGATGCGTAAATACAAGTTGTCATAGTTCATAAACCACTGTTGTAAATCTTGTTTATTCTGTTTTATAAGACATGCTCACTTACAAACTTTGGCATTTAGTATACTGTGTATACTTGTGTAATGAAAGACTTTTAAAGACCAATTTTTCATCTCAAAAACAAGGAGTCATTGATAAAATGTTTTTGAAACATTGAAACTTGTTTCTTAGCCTAACCCTCCATAACTTTGATCCACAGTGTCTCTGTATAGTTTATACCTAAACAAAGGCTATTAGTTATGATAAAGTTTTTACTTAACATTATTTATTATTTATAACACCTGTGAATATATATATGTAAAAATATTATAAATAGTAAGGTAAAAACTTCATCTTTATTTATGGTACTGCATTGATTTTGATTATATTACAGTAGTTTTGAAAGTATAAATAAGTACTTGTATGTTTTCTCTTTATGACATTGGATATTGAAGAAATATCTTGGTAGACTAACATAACCAGAGGTTACACAATATATTGAGGGAAAAGCCCTATCTTTCTGTGGCTAAAAATTAGAGATAGTTCATTATACTAAGTTCATTCCTGGAGTATATAAGGTAGTTTGATTATGTGAGTAAAAAGGCTAATGCAAGTTTAGCTGTTAATAAGAATAATTTAAAAAAAAAAAAAAAATAAGTGGAAAAATCTTGAATGTCATTAGTAAAATGAGAGGAGCATTGCCAAGGATCAGAATTTTGTAGAATTTTTAAAAAATTTTTAAGTTCAAAGATAAAAATATGCTTGTTGGTTATATATTTTTTACTATGAGTAATTAAAATCTAATTACTTTCATTCCTACTATTAGGTTTGTTAAAAATCTGAGGAAAAAAAAATTCATTTTAAATCAAAATAAACTGACCACTCTTGTTGCTTCAATAAATTAAGGAAAAATAGCTAAAGTATCTGTCTTTGCCGGTCAGGTCAAAACTTGAACCATAGTTGACTATCTTATAATTTTTGTTAATTCAAATTTTTTCACTAAATGGTTACAAATATTAATTGTTATAATAGACTAGTAAATTCTCTACACTACTCTCTGCAGGCAGCTTGTTAACTTACAACATTAGCTGCTTTTGCAAAGAGCTCACTACACTTGCAACTGCATTATACAGTATTTGAAATATTGTCATAGACATTGTCTCCTCACAAAATGTGGAAAGGCATGCCCGGTATTATCTTTGGTCTCTAAAATTTAAAAATTGAATTTTTATCTGGTATCTTTTACCTTTTGCACATAACCTTTTACCTTTTTATTTATCCATTTACTGTCATTAAACTTGTAAGATACCATCAGTTTATAAATTTACCTCTTGAACCCCCCCCCCAAAAAAAAATTGTTATATTTGTCATAATTAATTAACTTGTTCATTTAGTATAAACTGAACTTCAAATTGATTTATCTGTGTACTAGTGAACCAGTGCCACGAAAAATGATGGTATATATGAAATGGATATATTGTTAGGGTCTTACAATTATTAGATTTTAATGTTTTAATCTTTAGCTATGTTTTTTTCCGATTATAGGTGTGACCTGATGTGATATAATTATAAAATCAGCTAAACTAATCTCTATTCCACTGTGAGTTAACTTGTATTTACTCTTGTACATTTTATGTTCAAGGGAAGTAATTTTGTGCTATTTCTTGAACCTTTGATTTTAGAGTATTACAAACCAAATATGTATACGAATATACATGGTATGTATTATAGAAAATTAGCATAATCTCTCAGATTACTCAGTCAGTTCTACCTAAGTAGTAATTGAACAAATATATATATATAAAATAAAGCAGAATAAAAAAAAAAAATAGATTAACTATAGGAATAGTGTCATCAGAATGAATTTATTCATCCACAGAAAACAAAATCTTAGGGTAACAAGAGAAAGAAGCATTTATATTATTATCATCACCATCATCATTAAATAGTCAGAATTCATTCCAAGCCATACCTACCTACATCTAATGTTGGCTGGCTCTTCTTTTTGGATACATATTATTGGAGCTCAGTGAGTAGGAGCTTGCTTGGTATATATGATTGTTACAGAATGATGTCATATGTTGATCATACCTGAAATTGAAATGCAAGTCATATACACACACACACACACACACACACACACACACACATAATTAACTTAAATCGTAATTGGCTCCACTCGTGTTGAGCACTCTTGTAATTGTAGCTTTGCAGCATTTACGGAGGGTTTTAATTTTTCTTTGACCAACAGACTGCATATATCTTGATTTTTTTTTTTTTTTTTTTTTTTCCCAACTGGTGTGACGGGGTTGGCCTTTTCTTTCTTTTTGTCCTATGATATTTTTTCTTTTTCCCCCGGGCGGTGATTTGAGATATTTTTATCTCTTGTTCCTGGCGTTTTTTTTTGTTTTTTTTCTGGTAACCGTGAATGCTGGTAGATAGTAGATTAGTAAATATATATATATATATATATATATATATAATATATATATATATATATATATATATATATATATATATATAATATATATATATATATATAATTTTTTTTTGTTTAAAACCTTTCTAGTTCATTACTAAAAGGAGATGAAAAAGTTAGTTTTATGAGGTAGTAGGTGAATACATAGAAATGTTTTTAGTTTTTCCTAAACATATATATCATATTGAGATTGAAAGATAACCATGAGTTTTGTCTTTCAGTTTAGGTAAAGGATCATTTTAATCTTTACTTAATTTTAGTTTAGTTTCCGATTCAGGCGATATTGAAAGTAAATGTTATAACAGTTTCTTTTCTCTGTTATAATTGGCTTCATAGTCTCTGATATGCATCTATCTTTCTTTTTGTTTTCTATTGGAATGGGCCACTCAAATGGTCCACACTGACCAATATTTGTGACTTATTTGGCTTGAATCTAACTGTAAGCTAGAAAATGTAGAGCAACATATGTTTGATAAATTTGATGCAATTGTAAAATTATCTCAATGTTGGTATCAATTTTTTATGTCATGAATAAACTAGTGATATAATTAATGTTAAAAAGAAAATTAACAAAAAAGATTTATACTCTAAAATCCATTGCAATTTGATTTTTTTTCAAAACTTTTCCTTTAGAATTACAAAAAACAAAATAAAATCATAATCTTTGAATTTCTATACATGTATATTTTTGTATAGTTGTTTAAGAGTGAATTTTTAATTTTTTTAATGATATATCAAAATCCTCTGGTATGGTTTTTTTTTTTAATAATTACTTTGTATGGTACTGATTCTGTTTGCATTTATAATCTTGGTATGATTTTATTTCTTTCAAGAAAGATAAAATGTCTTGGTGTATAAACATTTTTTAAATAGGTTATTGTTTGCTGATCCTGAAAGAACCTATTTAGAAGTTATACTAGATGATTAGTTGCCTGTGGACAAAATAGCTGTTTTGTTTTTTTTTTGTATTTAGTTATAATTTCAGTGTTGCAATGCCAAAAAGTACTTAACCTCAACTTTTATATTTTGAAAGATTGAAATGCTTTCTTTTTTCCTCTTGTTTTTTTTTTTTAAACTTCGGTCTTTAAACATCCTTATCTTGTTTCCACATCAATGTTTGGGATGATTTATGAAATATTTTCTTTCATAGTACTCGTTTGTCATGTTTGAACGGGCTAGCATATACCCTGTATTCCACTACCGAATTGCTCAATTTTAGACATTTTCAGAGAAATATTCTTATAGATTGCTGTCTATCTTGCACAAAATTTGTTTTTGGTTTTACTCATTGCTGAAAAACCCTTGTTTGGAAGAGTTAAGTGTATAAGAAGAAAATTGAACAAATATGGATATATGTCCAAAGCAGATATATTTGATTTTACTGAATAATCTTTTTGATTTAGGAAGGGTTCCTACATGTTATGTTTAAAAGACACGCAAGTTGCATTTAATTGGTTATAATTACTTGAAATTTTCTTACAATTTCCTGTAATTTCACATGTGTACATCTAGTAGTCAACCCAGTTGGCTGGGATTGTAGAATGGGTTGAATCCATCTCTGCAAACAGGTAAGACATGTCCACCCATCAAGTGTCCTGGGTATGACATTAAACTCCATCTGATAGTGAAGCTCCAGTCTTGGGATTTGAGGAATGTGCAGTACCCTTCATTACCATTACTCTCTGCTCCACTCCGACCCTGTTAGGGTCCCATCTGTGCTTAAATAGATATATTTAATCTTTGTCTTTATTTTTGCAAACAAATGACTGATGTTAAATTGAATTATTTGTATTACAGAACGATACTTGGAGCCATTTAACCATGTGCAAATGTATGAATAATGTTGAGTAGAATTATTAGTGTTAAACAGCAATACTTGAAAACCTTTAACTGTGTAAACAAATGAGCTCTTGGTCATTTAAAGATATTACCTACAAATTATTTGTTTAAAAATCATAAATATATATATATATATATATATATATATATATATATATATATATATATATAACAGGATTTGGTATTCAATGACCTATGAGGGTTGATATGTCATAAATTGCAACTAACCAACCAATTCAGGGTTGATATGCCTCAGTCTAGGACCTCCTGATATAGAGAATGATAGCAATGTTAGCACCAAATTAGTTCAGCTAGATTATCAGTTTGGTTTAATTCCATCTTTAGAGACATCACAAAGATTTTAAAAATTAAATTTGCTCTGATTTTTATATAGATTTAATTTATGCTGATTGACTATTATGATGGCTTCAGGTTCTCTTCTTTTTCTCCCACCCCCCACTCCACACACTTAAAAAAAAAAATTGTACTCTACTGTAATTATATTTTCAGCACTGGTAAAATTTTGACCACTTTTTTGTCTTTTGTTTTGAAATGATACCTGTTGTACCTTAATAATTCATGTACAATGAGTGAAGTGTTTATTCATTTACTAATTAGATGTATATCTTTTTTTTTTAGCTACTTCAAGTGACTTAATCATAATTATAAGCAGTATTTCCTTACTTTTCCAAAGTGTTTACTTTTCATAATGGTATTTTGCAATTATAAATTGAAGTTATTTTGTAATAAGAATTAAAAAAAAACAAAAACAACAGCCATGTCTGATGAGAGGAAACTTGTGAATCTAAATTGTTGAGAAATTACACTGACAATTTTAAACCAATAAAATAGAAGTAATTTGGTGAATAGAATAGGGTTTATTGATGTATCCTGTGAATGATACTTAACTATAGTTGGTGGTGAGGCTCTAGTTCTGGAGCTCTGGGGTGTATGGAGTCACTTCTTTGTTGCTATTAATCTTGGGTTCACTCTGATCTGAAGTCGTAGTACCTGTTAGGATCCTATCTATGGGTTAGACAAATCTGTTTAAAAATTATTAATATTAGATAGGGATATTTGATACCATATTACTGCGTACAAATTATTTGTATTAAGTTTCTTAAAGCTATGATTGCTTACAAAAGTTTATTATTAATTACATGAAACCATATTATAAAAAATAGATAAAAGAATTTAAAAAAAAAAAAAAAAAAAAGAGACCAACTTCAGCATTGAATAACCCAACTAGAGTTGACATGTCGTAAAAACAATCCCCCAACTCAAGAGTTAATATTTTTTGATAATTAAGTTAATGTTATTTATTAATGTATTATTGAAATAATAATGATTATTAGTATGAACTGATATTAACATTCTTTTATTGAAAAAATTAGAAATATTTGGATACCCAAATATATCCTCATTATCATTAGGGGATGAGAAAAGATTTAATAAATAGGTCAAGCTTTGGTCTGTTTACTAAAACTTTTTTCATTCCATAATGATACCTGCCTCAGAGTTACTCTTACTCCTCTTTTAACCTGAACTATCTATGATAGATTGATTTTTGTTAATGCTACCTTTTCTAAGAATGTATTCTTGGGGTAAATTCAGGGCTGCCTTTGGATTTTGATAATTCAGTATTGATTTTGGCTGCATAAACAACTTAAAAAGGAAGATTGAAAACTGCCATCCTTTTCCTGTATTTAAGTACTTCCCTGGGTGTAGTATAAGATAGTCACTTTCATGTGAATGCCTACATGTGTGTATGTGAGCAAAGAACAAACATTTAATTGATGTTATGAAGGTGGCAGACCCTCTCTTTTGATGCAATTGGCCTTTTCTGCATAAAAAAATTGTGAAAAACTGAAGAGAAAAAAATAAAATGGCAATGTTTTTATTGAGTAAGAAAATCAATTCATAATTGAAAATATATTAACACTTACAATCCTGGGCCTCCTGCAACCTCTCCATCCTAGGATCTTGGCTTGAAAAATAGCTGAAAATTTAAAATGTTGTGATATTATTCAGCTGTTTTACAGTCTGTTAAATTACAGGATACAACATTCTATAGACAATTCGAAATTTATTGAAAAGAATCATAAAATTATGTATAAAATATAAAATTGCATCATTTTATTGGCAATAGCATGTAGAAGTGGAGGAAATCCACTGTCAAAATTCCAGCTGCTTGGGTTTATGTATTTCTAGTTAGCAGATCAAATACCAGTCGCTTAGGTTCAAACAATATTGCCAGGAATTAAGATTTCAAAAATGCTGAACCTATTAAAAAGTTTTGTAGTTATTTCTTTAATTTTTTCTATCAATCTGAATTGAGAATTGATTTAGATGTAGGATTTATCATTTTTGATTTTTATTGACATTTTTGCATAAAAAATGATACCTGAACTTGTTAAGAGATTAATTATGATTTATGTTCATTAGATATAAATGAAAATGGACAATTTATTGAAAGATATTTAAAACTAGTAAGAAAAATGCATATTTGTATGATATATTAATAGTTTTGTAAAAACACTAAACAAGAACATTTTAACATAAAATAGACAAAAAAATATCATTTAAATGTCACAAAATAGCTATTTTATAGTGAAATGTGCCCTCATGTAACTAAACTTTGTAAAATGAATTAATTCAGTATGAGAATTATGTTAAAATATTCTTGTTTAGTGTTTTCAGTTTTTACAAAAGTATTAACATGTCATGTAAGTATAGATTTTTTTATTGGTTTGGTTTTCTTTAATGTAAAAATGCTAAGTTAAAAAATCTATAAGATTACAAATTTTTTTTTTTTTTTTTTTTTAAACAGTTAATTGAAAAATGTTAATATTTAAAAATCTTTAGTAGATTATTAAATAATCTAAAATTTCTTCTAAAAATAAATAGTTATCAAGTTTACATGAAATTCCACAGCTTCCATGATGGTGATAAGATCACAAAATGTTTAAAGAGTAAGAAGAAAGCAAGTAGAATTGTGTATGTACTTGTGTATCATGCGACTTTCTGATATCTAAATTTTAACCTAATATTAGAGGTTCATGAGAAATAAGCTTTGTGTTAATAGTTTGCCAAAGCTAGGCCTCGTTTGTCACTTCTGCAGTGTTATAGCCCATTTTGAACTTGTAAAGCATAAGTTCCTGACTTGGACTATGTTGCATGTTCATCTATATGGCTTTCAAATCACATAGAGTGGAGCAATGTCCAACTGCCACAATATTACCAACTATTGTGGTTGCCTTGAACTGCTTTATTTATTCAATATATACGTGACACAAACTAGCACATACCAAAATGTTGCAAGACTTTTGACTCACCTAAGTAGATAATGTATACTAGAAACTATTATGTCATTGTATTTTAATCTACTTGCATCCAAAAAGCTAAGACCAAATTTGCATGCCTTTGAGCCTTGATCCTTTCATATTCTTTGGAGTTTGTCAAGGTATTTATTTGGGGTGGAGGATCAAACTTTTCATCTGCCTTAGATAGTGTATATATGCATAATATACATATGAAAAAAATGGCTTGAATATTGTTAGTAAGTTGTTTGTCTTGCATGTATTTTCATAGTCAATACATTAGGGAAATCTAGCAATAATGAATTGAAGAGTATTTTGTACATTTAGAGAGTGTTGAAAAAAGTATCGAGATTGAAAATGTACTTAATCATCCAAATTCTTACTATAATAAAGATGGCTATGAAATGCTAATTAGAATCCTTCTCGGCTTCCGAAATTGAAGAATCAATGTCATAATGAACTACTGTTACAGCAGAAACATTATGGCTTTACAGGTTGTCTAATCTTATTGCTCATAGTGAAAGGGTTGGGTGATATTAGTTATTTATTCTGGTTCAGTGGAAAGAGACAAGGGAAATCTCAAGGACAAATTAAGTAGGAAGTATGAACTGGTATTGAGATATCCTTGAAGCATTTGACTCATCTACCCCTGGATTTGAATATATTTTGCTTTTTTCGAAAAAAAATTCCTCTTATTTATTGAATGATCATCACATATATCTATGCATACATAAAGTTTTATAAATGCAAGAAGAATGATATGAACACATATCAGGAAAACTCTGCATATATATATATATATATATATATATATATATATATATATATATATATATATATATATATATATATAATGTTTTTAATGTAAAATATCTATCTCTGTCAACTAAAAAACCTACATTGGGTGCCCCATTCATGTGGTCTTGTGCTACATCCATACAAAAAAAACAACTAAATTACTAAATGTTCTGAAAAAGGCAACAAGCTGGAAACATACACGTATATAAGAACAAAATAAATAATTCTTAAAAAAATATAAATCTCTTAGTGGACCCATTTTAAAGGTTGCTCTTTTTACAAAGAAATAATATTCTTAATGATATCTTTAATTCTATAGACTTCTGAAATTTTCTTTTATATAAATCTGATTCTGTCCTTTTCCTATACCATCCTCTTGTACCATTTATAATTCTTCAGAATGTAATATTACCTGAGGATATTGAAAACATCATATTATGAGTTGGGATTTGTAGTTTTGATTTAATTAATATTATACTGCATGCATGCATATATATATATATATATATATATATATATATATATATATATATATATATATATATATATATAATGCCACTATCACCAGATTTGTTGTTTTGCCTAAAAATTTACCAAATTATGGGAAATTAATGATTTAGAACAAGTATGATTAAAAACCCAGCTAAAATGGTGCCAATCAATGGTCAGTGAGTACATTTACAAATGTGCTGGATAAGATATTTTGATTTTTACAATTATTTTTAAAACCTTTTAGATATTAGTCTATAATTATTTGAATAAGTCACCTTTATTTATTTATTTCTATCTTTTTCCAATTTAAAAGTTTATAAGAAAAATTAAAACATTAACATTTCCAAGATTTAGAAAAACAATAAAAATTTTAGTGATTAATTTTTTTCTTCTTTCAAATGACTTGTTCTAATCAAGTTAATGAAATTCTCAAAAATGATTTATCAAAGAAAATAGCTTTATAATTAATACATGCATAATACTGTTAGGTTCAGGTCACACACACACACACACACTCTTGATTGGCCTCAAAATCAGTAACTTAACTGCATAGATAAAATTTTGTTAATCAGAGTAAACATGGTGAGTTATGGCCATTATTTGAATTGAGTTCATCAAAGACAGACTTGACCTTTCAGGTTGTGAACTTTTCTTGCTTTTATTCAGTAGGTAGGTGAAGGTAAAATAGTTGACATGTTTAATGGAAGTATAGCAAAGTATGGGATATGACTTGTATGAAAAAGAGTAATAAATAAGTATCGAATAACTTGAAAATTTTATAAAGAGTATTTCTATACCATAAAAATTCAATACAAACATTAGCCAGTATATTCATTGTTAAATGGGTATAACATTGTAGATACTATTGAAAGTTTGGTGAATAAAATTTTTTTTATATGTAAAGTTGTGTGATAGTCTTTAAAAAGAAAGTGTTGTTATATACAATAATAATATTTAAGTGAGAATGTGGCATTTTGAAATTTTAACTTTTAACATGAAGTATAGTAGAAAGTGGTATAGACTGAATTAGTTGTGACTTTTTGAGATTCCAAATATATTGAAATTGCTACAAAAACTTCTGTATTTTTCTTTACACTTATTGGTTCAAAAAAGTAAAGTTTTTATTTGAATTTATCTTTTGAACAATACTTGGACTTTTGACATTCTTGCTAAGATTCTATTTTGTTGTATATCAGGAAAGTTAAGCTCGTTTTGCCACTTGTTGCTGGAGTTATGTTAAGTCTACAACAATACACACTCATGCATAGAAGATAAAGATCTAAAATTGTTATGCTCTTCCTTACAAAGAATCAAAGAGGCTGAGATAATTACCATTACTAGTAGTGCTTACTCCTATAATATACAAGTTTTTAGATGGTCATTATTAAGAGTAAAGGATGTAAAGTTATTTATATTAAAATCTAAGTTAATTATTCATAAACAGTACTTACCCCTCTTATACAGGTTGTAAGATGATCATTATTAAAAGTAAAGGATGTAGAGTCACTTTTATTTAATTAGGCAAAGTATTTATTAGTAGAAATTACCCATCTTATATTCAGTTTGTTAAATAGTCATTATTAAAAATAAATTTGTAGATAACTATATCCAAAAGGACATTTTGTTTGTTTTTCATCATTTACTTACTATAAGTTACTGCCTTTAATACTGAACATGGCATAAAGGAAATGACTTTGAATTAGTTAAGAGATTTTTAAGAAAAACCTTAAAAGATTAATAAATGTTTTCAATAAATATTTCCTTTTCTTATATTTTGGACTCAGAAGGGTAGTATTAAGTTTAACTTTTTTTCTTGGCTTCATGACCACTGACTGAGTTTAAGTAAATGTAAAGAGGAATTATAATAATTACCAAGAGAATGGTTAAGTACTCTGAGACTGATACCATTTTGCTGTTGGTAGCAGTGATGGTGGGGGGTAAGCCATAAAGGGTGACAGATTCCCCATCAAACTCACTCTGAACTGAATCTCCTCAAATAGTTTAAAACCCTTCCAGGACTCAAATACATTCTGAAAGTTGAGTTGAAATCAGACCAAAAATGGTGGCGTCTTAGTAATATAGGTGAATTAACATTTAGTGTAAGATATCAAGGACTGGATTACATAATGTGTCTCTATAGTAGGTTACATTTGGGGTGTTCATTTACAAAAGTATACAACAAATGTCAGTGGAAAGTCATTAACCTTTTAAAAATATTAATCTTGTAGTTTAAGAGTGCTTCAATTACATTTTTTTTAAATAGTATTATGTATGTGTGGTTCAGTTAAGAATCATAGTTTTATTGTTTGATTTCGCATCACTAAAATTGAACAACTTTTTAAGTATTATGCAATAGTTTGATTCAATGATATTGATAATTTTAACAGCTTAAGCAAAATTCTGCCTTTGGCACTTTTACTGTTTGAAAATCATTTGTATTGGCAAATGTTCAAGAATTTATTATCACTCCTGATTTTACATGTTGGCTTTTATGATTTTCTTTATTTTCTCATGCGCAAACAGAAATTTCTATCTTTCTGAAGAAACAAATACTTTTCATTTATAAATTTTGATTCTCCTTACTGTTATTATCTATTAAGATAACTAGTTTTTATTTTGAAAAGTTAGATTTAAAACCTTTTTTTTTTCCTTAAGCCACAATAAGATAAAAAAAGAAAATTCTGAATCATTCTTCTTTTGGTATTAGAATTTCTCTTTTAAAAGTATGTGATCCACTTTGACTTGAATTAAATAAGTAAAGTCATATTTAAATGTGTTGCCTTAATAAAATGGTGTACCATTTTTTTCTAGGTTACATACAACACTAGAACTGTATGGACCTCAAGGGGGACTTTGATGAAAAATAAACTTCATTTCCATGAGAGTATCTTGGTCAGCCTATAAACTTTTCAGCTAACTGGTACAAACATAATGAGTATTTTAGTAAATCTATACATATTTATTTTTTCATTTTTTTGTCTAACACTTTCCCATGTTGTTTTCTTCATTCATATTGCTAATATCTATGATGAAATGAATGTTACATTTTTGAGCATTTGGTAGAGAATTTGAGGTTTGTTACAAAAATTTGTTACAGGCCATTTCTCACTCTGCATTAGTCATTTTGGTTTTTTCTTCTATGCTTTTTTACTATAAGCCCTAAATAGAGGTATGAAAAATAAGAAACGGGGATGGAATGAAGCATGTCTAAAACATGTTTATGCTTGGAGAAATTTCAAATCATAGCATGAAATGATTCAGATGTTTTATTCAATCCACAAAACATTCCAAAGCTATTGTGAACATGAAATTTTTCTTAATCATACAAAAAGTGTGCTTTCTTATGGTTTTTTTAAAAATATTGTATAGTATAATATAAGCTAGATGACCTGTAAACCTGTTGTTACATAGATCTATGATGATATTGATGCTTCTACTAAGAGAGAAGTGTAAGATTCTAATTACAATAATTAAATCTATTATATTTAGAATTTAAATTATTAAAGAAATGATATTTAGTGCTTATGCAGACCTCACAAATTATCCTTCATTTGCAAATTGGATTAAAAATCATGTTATTCTTTCAGAGCATTTTGAATGTATTATTCCAATAAGAACCTCAGTATGATGTGCCATTGTTGTGACATTACAATTTTGTGTGTGTATATACACGCACAATGAGAATTTTAGTAATATATAGATAAAAGGTCAAAGAAAATACATCTGGAAACATCTTTAAGTAACAAAATAATACCTATACAAAATAGGAATGTCAGTCTTCAATATGCAAACATCCCCTGGATTTCCATTTTATTTGTCAATTTTGTGGGCTAAAACATTTTTTAGCTGTGAAACCAACTGATGGGAAGTTCAGTGAAGGGGAAAATTTCATTTTAGTTAGAGTTTAATTATTTCTATTTATACCATTGGATCAATTATCATAATTTTAACTTTAGTTTGAATATAAATTAGAAAATCAGATCAAAAAGGTTTTTGATAAAAATCAATGAATGTAGTCCTCTTTTTATGACATGGGTGGAATAATATATCTTATAAATAACTGGTCTTTCATGATTATGAGAAACAACTAAAATGATATTTTAACACAATATTAAAATATTTAGCAACCAACTTAGTTTTGCTAGGTTTTAATACCTTATAGTATAACTAAGTTTACATCTTATTGTTCCTATAAAATTTGGTAGTTTTTATTTGATATTTTTCTGAATTTCCAAGATGAATTATCACTATTATATATTGATGTACTTGGACTAGTATCCTCATATTGGTTATTGTTATCAAAGTTACAATGTTTCAGCTGTTGCACTCTTCTGATACTGTGAGATTATAATTCATAACCTTAAAGAAAAACTATTTCTTTTGTCTCTATAAATGTCTTTTCTTTGTCTTTCTATTCTCTAGTATAGAAAAAATAAAGACTTATTTATATAAAGAAAAATTGTAATTTTTTTTTTTGTAATTCTCTTACATAATAATAGTCCCAGGGGCTTAAGTAATGGTTCATTTTCTTGAAATATCTTTCATGTGTGCACATTATTTTGAGGTACTGATATTTTTATATTATTAAAATTCTCATACTTATAATATATATCATTACCATCATCAATGCATGCTGACATCATTGATGTCTTCGACTCTCTTGGTATTTGTCTCTGTCAGCCATTGGTAATTCCTCTAGACAGCTTTCAGTATCTGCACAGAGTTGAAAATATAAGTTTTTGTTAGTTGGCCATGGGTACGTCCATGTGTAGGAGTCAATAGGAGAACATCACTTATGAATCCATCCTCATTTTACTAGCAATTTACTGTCCATTCTATAACCAAATGATTATTTTGTTAGGTCTGCATCTGCACTGAATGTAATTTTTTTTAATCACCTGAATTCTTACTATAATAAAAATAGCTATGAAATGCTAATTAGATTCCTTCTCAGCTTCCGAAATTGAAGAATCAATGTCATCATGAACTACTGTTACAACAGAATTGTAATGACTTTACGGGTTGTCTAATCTTATTGATATAATTGTAAATAGTTTGTAGGTATCAGATATTGAAATCTTGTCTTAATAATGACTTGAAATCTACCAAAAAAAAAATGAAAGTGACCTTACACCAAGCAATATGCTTTACAGGTCAAAAGTATTGGTTACAGTGTCTTTGGTGTCTGAGTTCAATTCCTGAGTCAACCCATGGTGAAACAGTTATTGTTATAGGAAATGAACATGGCGACATGGGTTCAAAACCTGGATGTGGCTGTTTGCATTTCACATAGTGCTAATACTCTTGGGGAAGGTAGGAATCCAACTATTCTCTTTTCAACTATGAGTAAATAATTGGGCAAACTGGGCTCTTTAACTGGCAACTGGTTTAGGAGATGGAAATGTCTGAATTTCAACCTGTTAAACTCTGCTTAAAAATTAATCTTGTGTTGCATTCTGCTCATAGTGAAAGGGTTGGGTGAATAGTATATCAAAGTTATATATTCTGGTTCAGGGGAAAGAGACAAGGGAAATCTCAAGGACAAATTAAGTAGGAAGTATGAACTGGTATTGAGATATCCTTGAAGCATATACTGTAGAATAAGAACCTTCTAACCTCTGGATTGAATAAAGGATTTGGTTTAAAATTCTTTAAAGGTTGACCAGTACAACAATTACCTTAAGTCACATTGTGACTATAATAAAGATAATAACAACGATAAGGACATTAGTCAATGATAAGGATTATCTTCTTATCTTAGAAATTCCCCACCTTTCTGTTTTTCATATCTGTTATGAATTAATTTATGACATGAAGTAAAATGAAATTTTCCTTATGGTTGCATTTTTGGCACTGCAGTATATTTGTTGATTAAATTTCTTTATTAGACTATAAAATACATGATTTTATAATTGGTCAGTCACCTTCATCCTATTACAAAGTAGTGATAAATTCCATTGTTATAACATGAAATTATTATTAAATCCTCAGTAAATATCTATATATAAAATGGTTTATTCTGTCAGGAGAAATTTTTGTAACTTTTTTTTTTTTATTAGCCCAGTTATCTCCAGTAAATATATAAATAAATAAAAGTTAAATAGCTAAAGATGATAATATAGGGCATGCCTTTTCACATTTTGTGAGAAGACAATGTTTCTGAGACTGATATTTCAAATACTATATAGTGATGTGAACAAAGTGAGCCTGTCATGAAGCCACCTGGAAGGCCCTGCACAAAACTGTTATGCACAGTAAATTCACTAGTATTATAGAAGCAAATCTAAATACAAAATCTCATAGAAATTCAAGTATATCTGAATTTTTTAACTTGGTCAATTACTCTACTTAATCTCTTTCTCCTTCTTTCTTCCTCTCACTGCAATATTCAGTTTTCTTACTCCGCTGCATCAGTTCATATTTTTCTCACATTTCAACGTCCTCTTCACTTCTTTTTTTTCTTGAAGATATAATTTAACTGATGCTCTTTGCCTTTCAGTGGAGGCTCAGAATACAATACACTGACTGCAAAACAAAAAAGTGTGGGGGTATCTTGGGTATGGCAGCAAACTAAATCTGAGGTTGAGGGTCCAGTTGTTGAGCTCTGAAGAGTGTGGAGTACTTTTTCATTGTCATTACTCTCAAGTCCATTCTGGCCAAGAGTGGTAGCATTAAGTTCTGGGTTGAATAGGTTTGTTTGAAAATTATTTGTTAGTATTTGATACCATGTAACTATACATTATTTGTATTAAGAATAGTTGCTTGAAGCTATAATTGTTTAATAAGTATTATCATTACTCACTTGAAACCATGTAACTTAGTGTAAACAAATGACTATTATTACATGAAAATAATTTTTGAAACCAAGCAACTGTGTGCTAGTAAGAATACTTGATATATTACTCTCTTAAAAAAAACCCTAAACAACTACACAAAATATGTAAATATAAACCTATAATGAATGCAATTCCCTAATCTCTAAGCACAAAATAACATTCCATTAAAATCAATCATCTTCATCAACTACCATTAAAAACAAGCAGCAGTGCTGATTTGTATACAATGCAATTTTTTAACCCCATCTTGTAATACATATAGCTCTTTTCTGTTTATAATATGCGAATTTATTTTTTTTAACCACCTATCTCTTTTTCATTTTTTGCAATCTATTTCTATAGTAAAATGATTTATAAATTTCTAGCATTGCAAAATAATTAGAACCACTTGCATGCCTATGCATATTATCCTTTATCAGTTAATAATTATGGGCTTATATTTTATCACTGTTTTTAGTTGTTGTTTTTTTTTGTGTGTGTACTTCCAGTCACAATTTTGTATACAAATTGTTAAAATAGAATTGTAAAATTTCTCTTAATTTCATTTATCATCTTTTCTAAGTCATGCTTGGTCTAGCTCATAGGTATCATGTTGTTTACATTACCTGCTATTACTGAGTGGTCACTGCTCATCTTTGGTGATTTAGCTGGAATCAGTATTTTCAGCAAGATTTGACCATAAGCCTTCTTAACCTGTTGAAGAAAACTTGTTTTATTTGATCTCTATATATAATCTGTCTAATGCATCAGATGCATCCAAGAATGAAACTTGATGGTAAACATGAAAACTTTAAAACAATGTTTTCAACTTAGTCACCTCCACTTTAAGCTGCATTAGTAAAGGAGTTCCTTTGAAAGTAATGCTATGTGTATGTGTGTATTGCATGTGTGTACATATCACATAAAATTGTATCATTAAAATAACCACCATTTACATCAGTGACAGGTCATAACTTATTTATGTTTGGTACCAAATCTGATATGCAGGGATTATTACTTTATAGAAATAACTAATTTGCATATTCAGTTTTAAAATTCAAATTTTCAACAAAAAAAAAACTTGATAAATAATTTTTAATTAAATGGCTTAGTTATTTAAATAAGACTTTTTTTGCTTTATACAGCAGCACAGTTATAAAGAGATATAAGCAATAATTACATTTTTTTATTGATATATTTTGAAAATGTAGCATCTAAAAATTCACTTCTGAAAAAAATTTTTTAATGCTCATTAGCTACTAGGAAAAATCTGGTTTATGGCATAGTTCCTATCTTTCTGGTCTTTTGTTGCATGAAATGATGAAAACTTCTAGTTTTTATATAAATAACTTCTATGATTGCTACAAAAGGCATATCTATAACATTAGATGCAAGCATGGATGTTTCCACATGTCATCAGGTAATAATATTTGTATGGTAAACAAATATTTATAGCCAGTTTTAAATGGTACTAAATGATCTATGAACCAATTGTAATATCAATCCATGATATTGAGGCTTCAAATTAGGAAACTGGGGCTGTAGAATACACTGACTGCATCTCAGCTGAGAGGGTAAGACCCCCCAACAATCTGATGGTGAGGTTCCAGTAATGCTTTGGAGACTTGCCACAGCTCCCAGGTCTACTCTGGTCTGGAGTGGTAGTACACGATAGGGTCCTATCTATGGGTCAAATTGAACTGTTTGATATTTAAACAGAGTGCAAACAAATGACTTATGCTAAATTGAATTGTTTGAAATAAAAGTGTTTGATCATTTAGCTATACGTAAACGAATGTCTGATGTTTAATAGAATTGTTAGTTATACGTAGAACCATTTGGAACCATTATTAGTTATACGTAGAACCATTTGGAACCATTTAAGTTTGTTTACTTATGTTTACAAATCATATATATCTAATATATGTATAAACCAGATTTGGCATTAAATAATCTACAATGGTTGATATATCATAAAACTAAACCAAACCTATCAAATTAGGAAGGATAAAGAATTCAAATTAATGTTTCATCTTTATCACTGTTAAATTGATAATTTGGATGATTCAGAAAAAGAAAAGACACTCAAGATCAAGGAACCCTACAATTTCATTCAGTTGAATATTGGCCTGGAAATTGCTTTATTTTCTAAGTTAGTGTATTGCTCTAATACAAATCTTATCATAATGTGCTGGTTTTTAAACACAAACACACACACAATGAGAATATTAGTAATATAAAGAGATCCTATATATTCATGTATTATGTGACTTTCTAAGACCTAAATTGAGACATTTTGGAGCTGGAAATTGTAGGCATGCCAGCTTTGGCCAACTATTCATACACACACATAAGGTTCGTATCTTATGTATGGTGTGACTCCCTAATAATAGGCTAAAATTTAGGCCTCAGAAAGTTGCATGATACATGAGTATACATGGTAGCCATGTAATTTTTTGCTATATAATATTTCTTAATAAATGTTAGCCTCTTTTTATTTAAAATGAAGCATTGGTATTGATTCCTTATAACAGTTAATAATCAACATTTTTATTATATTGCTACTGTTGAGTCTTAAATGAATCATTGCTGCTTTTTTTTTTTTTTTTTTTTTTTTCATTTCATTGAATAACCAACATATTTTCTCATCTTACATGGAAAGTTATGTGTTTTGACCTTTTATTGCTTCAGTATTTTAAGAAGAAAGCAATTAATATGGGTTTTTAGGAAAGGAATTGCTACTTCATATTTTACATTCTTGTATCTCTGAAAAGCACATTCAGAAAGATGTGGATAATGGTTTAGATTGCTCTGAATATTTTTGTTCTTCAAATGAAATTTGTTTCGTATCAACTTAAAATGTTCTTTCTATTTCTTTTTCAAGTTATTACTTCACTATTTATAGCTGAGATTGAATTGGAATATTTTAATTTGAATTGTGCATCATTTTAAAATATATTCAGTCTCCTTTTTGAGTGAGGGTTTATCATCAGTGTATTACTAAAAATTCTTCATTGTTTGTGTATGTGACTAACTGACTCTATTTACCCAACACTGCCTCCATGAATGGGATGTGTCACTAGGTCATTTTTTAAGTTAAGTAAAATTGGTTTGAATTCAGTTTCTATACTAGATTGGTTGCCTAACTAAAGTTAAAGAATCCAGTCTGCTTTATTTATTCTTGTTGGTACAAGAATAGATAGATTCATTCTTTTCCTAAGTGCATTAGTACAAAGTGAAACGCAAACATCCTCATTCAAGATTTGAACTCTGGTTGTCAGTTCCATTTCCTATGACAGTAATCATTATGCTAAGTGTGCCTCCATCTGTGTTAGTCACACAGCAAAAGCAGCAATTTTTTTTTCTTAAAATAATATACTATAACTTAGAAATTAGAGCAATTTCTAGTTAAATTTGTAACTGAATAATAATTTTATGGGTGTCCATGTTGAATGTCATTTTTTATCATCCAAATTCTCAATGATTAAAATAACTTATGAAATCCTGAAAAGAATCCTTTATTCGTTCCAAATACAAGCCTCAATATTATACACTACTATTACAGTTGGATCCCAACTAGTTCACAGGTCATTTAGTAAAATATAAAACCCATTAATATTGACTAGTATTTTCTTACATGTTTTAATCATTAGTTAGTTCTTTTTTTTTTTTATTGAACAGCACAGATCAAAAATAATAAATGATGAGCTCATATCCTCTTTTGTCTTAGAAGAAGCGGGGTTAAACATATCAGCTGCTCTACTGATCTATGAAAAGTCATTGGTATCAAATTTTAAACTTACTCAGCATTTTCTTTGTTTATACCACCTATATTAAATGCATCTTTTATTTGTTTATTTATATTTTTAGATGAAACATTGGCATTATTAATTTTAACTAGTATTTTCTTTTATCTTAAAATTTTGGCTGCCTTTTCTCCTAAACTCACTGTGTTTGTCAGTTTATGACACTGAGGAACAGCAATGATCAGAAATAACAAAGAACAATTTAAACTCTCATTCACTTTTTCCTTGGAGAAGCTCGAAGCCAATCTTAAATTCTATCTATTTGCGTGTCTTTGATATAATACTAAACTAAATCTGATGATGGGACTCCTGTTCTGGAGATTTGGAAAGTATGTAGTCACTCTTCATTGCTATTACTCACCTGTGATGGTAGTACCTGTTAAGGTCCTCGTTTATGGTTCAAATAGATCTCTTTAAAAATTATTCATATTTAATAGGACTGTGTGCAAAAAAAACCCCAAAACAAGAAACAACTACACAAAAAATATAAATGTGAGCATACAATGAATGCAATTCCTTTAACTCGGGTCATAAAATAACCCTAGATTAGTTGACATGCCATTAAAATCAATTTCTCCATCTACCTATTTACCAGTTAGTGTTTTAATATTATTCAGCTGTTTTTTTTTTTTTTCAAAACCTTAATGTAAAATACATCTGGCTTGCCATTGTAAGTTGTATTATCTGTCAGCTTCACACTCTCTCTTAATTCAGAGACTGATTATTTCTCAATACTAGGATAGTGTCTGATAAGAAGTAATCCTTCTTAAAGTGGATGCACCTGGAAAGTGAAATCTCTTCTGTCTGATATCTAATACTCTTAAAGGTCATTGGTCAATTATAGCTCAAATAAAATTATACCTCATCACGCGTCTGATTAATAATCAAAGGAGAAAGAAAAACAAACAAAACCTATTTCAATCCTATAATTGATGTTATACATAGTTTTCATTTTACATTATACTTTGTATGATGTCTATTAATTTTTAAAAAATCTTTCCTTCATTTTTTTTCTTTTTTCTTACATTTGTAATTTAGTTTTGTCTCTGTATAGAGAAACTAACTTTTTAGACAAGTAATTTGTCTTTACTTTTATAAATTCTGAGTGTTTTTATCTTTATTTGTACTTAAAGGACACCTTTGGCAGCAATTTCGCTTGCTGTCAAGTCATATCCTATTTATAGAATTTCTTATAATGGCAAACAAATTGAAAATATGCTAATTAGTATTTAATTGTTATTTCCCTTGAGAAATCATGATTGGGATGAGCACTAACAAACCCCTCACCCTTTCAAGTTGCAAATTGGTAATTTTTGTGATGTAAAAGTAATATACAAACATTGGGTCATGATTTTTCTTAATAGTAAAATTTTGAAAAGATTGCCCAAGTTATGGTGGATACTTAGCAAACTTTTAGTTTGACACTGAATCTCAGAAATAGAACATTTAGTGATGATTGAATTCATTTCATTACTGTGGTTTTTGAGATTAGCTTGTTGACTAAAGCAGGTGATAATTCCATATGAATTTATATATTTATATATTAACATGCTTGTTTGTACTATATATAATGCAGTGCTTTGATATTGTCTAAGAAAGAAGTATTGAGGCAATAGTAAAAGAGGATTGAAATTATTATGGATCAAATTAAATCATTGTTTTTGCATCATTCTCCTCATTCCTTGTGTGATATACACAAACAATAGGTACGAACATGTTGATATAAATACTAAATGTGTAGTCAAAGCACATGTTCGTGAGTATTATGGATTGAGAGTTCACTTAGGTTACTCTATCTAGCCCTTTTCCTTTTAGCTGCATACTTTCTTCTTTTCTTTCTCCCTCTCTTTCTCTCTGGTAGTTACTTACAAACGAGTTTATTAATACTGTATATCCAAAAATCAGCTTGGGATTTAGAAATCAAATAACATTTTTATACAAAAATAAAATTTGTAAAATTGAGATTCATTTGTTTAATTATGAAAACTGCTGTTGCTTAGATCTTCTGTATCACTTGAATTTCTACTATCATAGATTTTAAGTGAACTGGATATGACACTAAACTGTATCTGATGGTGAAACTCCAGTTCTGGAGATTTGAAGAGTCTGGAGTACCCCTTTATTACCATTAATCCCAGGTTCACTCTGACCTATTATAGTAGTAGTAGTAGTAGTAGTACCTGTTAGAGTTCTCTCTTTGGGTCTAATTGATCTGTTTAAGAATTATTCATATTCTACAGAGCTGTGTGCAAAAACAAAACAAACCTTTTAAGAATCAAATACACAAATAATGTAAGTATAAATATGCAATAAATGCAATTCTCTAATCTCAAGGCAACCCTCGATGGGTTGATGTCCAATTAAAATCAGTCAATCATAAATCTTTAAAATCTTATCATTTAGTTCTTTGCCCAGTCAGCTGGGGTAGTAGAATACAGCAACTGCACCTCTGCAGAGAGGTAAGACCCCCCCCTGAACGAGTGTCCTGGATATGACACCAAACAATCTGATGGTGAGGTTCCAATGATGCTGGAGCTTTGGGGAATGCGGAGTACTCCTTCATTGCCATTGCTCCCAAGTCCACTCTGGCTCAGAGTGGTAGCTCCTGATATGGCTCTATCTTTTGATCAAATAGAACTAAATTATGTACTTATGCTAAACTGAATTGTTTGAATTTGAACTGTTTGACTAAACTGAATAGTTTTAAATAGAAATGTTTTTGACAAACTGTATACTCATACTAAACTGAATTGTTTGAAATAGAACTGATTATTTTTATCAAAATGGATTTGGCATTAAATAACCTACAAAGGTCGATATGCCATAAAACCCAAACAATCAATCATTTGGTTCTACTTTTGATTTTGTATACCAGATATACATCTTTATGAGGTTGTTATCTTAATTAGGCTGATAAAATACATTTTGTTCATTTATGAACATTCAAAGTATAGTTTACTTCGTTTTTTAAACTCTTCAGTTTTATTTTATTTATTTTTAGATTGTTTCATACAAAATGTTACATTAATTCTACCTGTAAAATTTACCAAAGAACTGTATCTAAACTTTCAGTGAGAGAAACAAAAATTACCTGAATGCACACTGTTGTGCATGAATTCACAAATAGAATGTTCCCCTATGACCGGAAATAAAATTTCTAATCTGTTTCAGTTTTTGTCTTTTACTCATGGTTGACTTTTCTTAATAGACACGTCTACAAGTGCCAAGGGAGATAACCATAAATTTAAAACTTGAAATTGCCGGTTGGTTTGCAGCATGGCTAAAGCTTTGTACCCAGCTTTGTGCTCACAGGCACCATGGTATTCACCATTCCTTTTGCTTTTTTGCCTACTACAAACTTACTCATTGTAATATTTTATTTATCTAAAAAATAATACAATTATCAAAGATTTTAAAAAAATTTTGCAATTACATATTATAATTCATTGTCTTTGGGCTTTTTATTTTTCTCATTCCATTTCACATCAGAAAATGATTCACAAGCTGCATCACTTATGAAATGAATTTAATTGATCATTGTTAGAGACTTTTAATTTCAATTTTGTTGTCATAATTGATATGATGGTCAAATTTTATGTTAGAAATGAACATGTTATTTGTACAGTATGTTTATTATTTTATATAAGAAGTATTTTTGTGTGTATGTGTTTATATTCATTAAGAAGTCTAAAAATTTGCCTTGAAGATTTGATGAATAATTTTTTTTAAAATAGATAATCATATAGTTTTGACATTACATTTTTATGCATTATAATTGTTTTATTTATTTTTTGTTTATTTAGTTTTGTTTTCTGTATTATGTTCACTGCCTTAGATACTCTGGCTTTTGGTTTTGTCAGTCTACTACTGCAAGTTACCTTGCTATGGTAGTACCCCCTAGGCAGATTTTTTCTCTTTCTAAACTGATTGCCTTTACCAAGGTTAGAGAACCCAGACTACTCTGTAATTACACTAATGCCAAATTTCATTGCACCTTACCCTTCTCTTTGATACCATCAGTGTCATGAAGAGAACACCTGCAGTATGGGTAACTGCTGGTTATCCATAAAACCTTGCACAGGCCTGTGAGCAAATCCATGTAGAAATGCATAGTTGTTTAAGATGAATGGATGTCAGAAGTATGTTATATTTAGCAATATCTTCATCAATAAATGTAAACTTGCCATAAGTTTGTAATCTCTGAGCTTTATTTTAAATAAATCTTAACTCTTTTCATACAAAGAGCAACTTGAGTCACCCATATATACTTAATGCACGAGGTGCAACTTAAGTAATGGATTTATTGTGTCCATAATTCTTTTTATATATATATATATATATATATATATATATATATACACTGGGGAAAAAAAAGAAACACTTCCTCATTTAAGGGGTAAGGGTTGATATTAATTAGGAATGAAAGCCAGAAAGCAGTTAATGAAAAACCTGTTTAAAAATAATGAAGTTTGGAGATGAATCATTATTCCAAGAGTTGTTTGAACTATTTAATTCCTTTTCTTACAGTATCTATGTGATTTAAGAAAAACCTTATGCATCAGTATATTTTTGATAAATGTATAGTGGAATCTAGTTATCTACTGACCATATGTAATAGGTTCTCGAACCACCACACTTCAGATAGTGATATTTGAAAGTAATTTCAAACAATATATACTTAGTTGTCAGGATTTCTGAGATGAAGCTTGATGATTTTTATCATTCAGAGTTTTTGGATTATTGTCTTCATCTTGTGATATTCCCAATGTTTTGACTGATTTGTCCTTCGGCTTCCTTTAGGTATTTCTTGTCAAACTTGGCAGCTTACATGGAACTTTGTATAGGCTGCTGAGTTTGACAAGAAACACCTAAAGAAGGCCAGAGGACATTGTGAATATAACAATAAAGATGAAACGCTCTTTAAAAACACTTATAAGAATGCAATGAAATGGAGATAAAATATATCAATTGATGAAAAGTAATTTTTTTGTGTGTGTGTGTGTGTGGGGGTCTATTTGAGCTTTTCCTCTTAGGTGCTTGTAACTGAGGGTTTAGTGGCTTTGAGTACACACACACGCACACATATATAAACTAAAGATTTGTGTCTCTCTTTTTTGCTTACATTTTTTTTCCCTTTGAAATATATTTTACTAAGTAATTTTAGCTAAATAAAAGTTGTGCTGATTGGGCCAGCTGTAAATAAGTGAAATTGCTGTTCACTAGTTGATACGCCATTGTAAAAGTTTGGCAAGTGTAAGTTTCAATGGGGTGTGGATATTTTTGCTTTAGCATTACCAAGAAAGAGGGAGGAAAAACCAAAAACAAACTCACTCTCTCTCCAGGTCCACATGAAGAAATAGTTTAAATGCCGATAATCTCTCTGTACTGATGGAAGACTAAATCCCTTTCTAATTCTGTCTCTACAATGTTAATAAGTTAACTTTCTATCATGTTGGAGATAAGCAAGTAGTTATAGTTTAGATTTACGGCATTTATAATACTTTTTATTTGAATCTTCATATCACCTGAAAATAATCTGAAATGTTGGAAACTTTATGCATTAGTTTTATAACAATCTCTGAAGTGTAGTTTATACCTTTTATCATTATCTTAATAAAAACACTGATAACTTCTGTCAATCAATTTATGTAAAAGACCAACTGCATTGTTAATTTATCAACCAAATTTTTTATATATATATATATATATATATATAAAATCATCATGTGACTTTCTGAGACTTAAATTTTAACCTAATATTAGTGAATCACACTATATACAAAATACAAACTTTGTGTATAAGTAGTTCGCCAGGGCTAGGCCTAGCTCAGCTGGTAAAGTACCAGTTTCCAGCTGCAAAAGTCAACAAATAGCTTCAGATAGTTTTAAATGATACTAGTGTGTGTGTGTGTGTGTATGTATATATAAAGTAGTTGATTATCTATGTGTTTCTATGTATGTACATATCTAATATTTATTCCTCTTTGTTTGTCTGTTGTGTAATTGTCAGTCAAAATAAGTACAGTTTATATCAATTGTCCTTTTTTTTTTTTTTTTTAACACTATTTATCATTTGAAGATACCAGCATGCCTCATGTATGAAAGTTAACTTACTAGGACTTGTCTAATAGCAATAACTAATTTGTATATTAAGTTTTGAAAATCAATTCTGACAAATAACTCTGTTATTCATGGCTATTCTAGTCTTTCATAATCTTTATGCCATAATTAGTCGTGTATAATATGCACCCCTAACTTTTAGCTTTGAAAATTTGGAAAAACCATCTCTTGTGTATAATACAAATTGATTTTTGGAATTTGTTGCAGCTAAATTTAACATTTGTTCAACTTTTTATCCAGTTTGTATGAACCAAAAATAAAAATTTATATAGTTTATATAATGTTTTACAACACAAAATTTACACACTATTTAGAGCAAGGGGAAGGACAGGTTTGCCTGAAAAATAAGTTCACAATAAAGGAAACAAATTATAAATAAACACATTTCAGTGTTTATTTTTCTGTAGTGGTTAAAACACAAATGTCTGTTAGACATTAGATAGTTTGGATGATAGATATAACTGAATATGGCAACACACCTAGATGGTGGGGAGATAAGTCATATTTAATTGTTGTGTATATGCACCCTTAGCTCTTAAGCTTAAATATCTGTGGAAAAGTGCGTATCATACACATAGTTTTGATTTTTGTGATTATTCTGCTCATAGCTTTTATAATTAAATGTGGCCTAGTTTCCTATCACTTTTTGCTCTGAAAATGATAATGACCATGGCTTTTTTTAAATCAAAGTTCTGGCCTATAAGAGACAGTAAGCAACTATTGAGAAATTTTTATTATTTTGGAATATTTAACATTAAAAAAATGTCATTTCTGAAATATTTCTCTTGTTTTGTTTATTAAAAAAATAATCCAAGTTATTTGTTTTGTTTAATGATAAATTTAGCTACCTTCATTGAATTTGTTTTCCTTCAGGGAATGACAGAAAATTGTTAGTTTATATTAAAACTAGTACTATAAATAGTAATGGTATATATGACGTTGATATTTTGTTTACTAATTATTAGAACACTTTACCATGCAAGTTTTTAATTATATTTTTCCTTGTAAAAGATGTGATCCTATGTAATATAAATATGAACATTTATAACAGAAGAGTAGTTAACCCAGTGAGAATCCAACTCAGTACAGTAGTAATGATCGACTAACTTGCTATTTTACTGCAAGTTAACATACATTTATTCTTGTAAATAGTGTATTTAAGTGAATTAACTCAATCTTTATTTACTTTTATCACTTGAAACACTGTATTACAGGCAAAAATATAAATATACTAATATTCATAGTATTTTATTGTAGATTTGTCTCAGTTGTAATGGTTTCTACATCAATTAAGTAATTTGCATACTAGTTATTTATAGTTAGGAAACTCTTTAGGAAAGCAAGAAAAAAAGCAATTTGTGATTCAGTAATCATTTCACCCTTTTCAAAGAACACATGTATTTTAAAAATATTGAGAAAATATCTTTGACACTTGGTCTATAGAAGTTAAGTAAAACTGATATACAAATTTTTAGTTGGTGTTGAGAGGTGTAAAAACATAATAGCTAATAGATTTACTTCTGCCTGGTTGTTGGAGAATCTGCACCCTACTTAGTTAATGTATTATTAATGAGATCAATCTTCATTTCAAGTTCCATCTTGTTCAATAAATATCCATTTTATTTACATCATGAATTTTGACTTGTATTTTCTTTCTTTGTAAGTTTTTTTTATTAATTGTTTTGCTTTAATTCTGTCAACAATCTATGATAGACATTATTGATCAGAATTAATTAAGGATAACTTCTTGGTGAGTTTCTAACTTACACACCCTTTGCCTCAGAGAACTTTCTTTCTCTCTCTCTCTCTCCACACACACCAACCTGATTGAATCCATGATAGATAATCTATTCTTTTTGAAATGTAAAAAGAATAGTTAACTTTTGTAGAAGCTGCCTTACATCTTAACCTAATAAGTTAATTATAGCAGTTTCATGTATTTATTTATTCATTTATGTATCTTTTATGTCTCTTTGGGTATCTGTGCTTTTTATTATCTTCTCACATATTAAAAGGCAAGAACAGTTAAAAATCTTGTTAGCTGTTCAACCTAATTCTAAGATTGATTAATTTTTATTTGCTTTAATAAACTCTGAATGATTTATGTTTATTGTGTAATAAATTCTCTTCTGAATCCAAATTTGCTTCTATCAGAAAGTTAGCTGATATTTTATCAAGTGAATCAAACTCTAATATGATCATGTACTCATTCAGCCATGTTATGCTCAGTGATTCATAAAATGTAATGATTTTTGAAAATATATATATTTATGCTATTCTATTAGACTTTGATTTTTAATTTGATTAAAGTAAAACAAACAAAAAAAGAATCATCATATACAATTTGTAATTTAAAGTTTTGATTTAAAGTTTCCTATGGCTGAAAGGAATTTTAAAGCTTTGATTATGCATTATTATTATGGGATATGTAAATAGTGTTTGTTCAGACAAGAGATATTTTGTGCGTGTACACACATACATAAATTCTTTATTCTTTTATAGTACAGCAATACCTTAAATTATACTGTTAATTTGTTCCCAAATTTTGTCTATGTTATTTAAATTTGAACTGTTTTATGGGTTTTAATGTAATTCAGTTCAACTCTGAAAGAAGAGAAAGAAAAAACAATCTTGCACTTCATAGTTACATGTAAGTAAGTCATTTGTAATGCATAAAAAACTGAAAACAAATTTAGAAAAGAAAAATATATTGCTAGCAATTTAAAAAGGCTTTATTGCCTTGAGAAAAATCCTGTGTAACTGCACTATATCAAAACCTGTATTGATTGATTGATATTTTATGTCTAGTGGTTAGGGAATCACATTCATTCACTATATCTACATTTTTTGTATATCTTACTCTCTCTCTCCTATCAGATATGAATAATTTTTAAAGAGATCTATTTGAGATGTGCCTTTAACTGGTACTATCACTCCAGATCAAAGGATCTGGGTGTAATGGCAGTGAAGGTGTACTCTATATTCTTCAGAGCTACAGACATGAGCCTCACCATCAGATGCAACTTAGTGTCACAACCCTTTTTGTGGGGAGGGTAAGGTGATTTTTTTTTTTTAAATTCAGTTAGGAAGCACTTTTTAGTTTTAGACATTTTAGACAATAATCTCCTTTTACCACTCCCCCCTCCCCAAGAAGCAAACTAGTTATAACCAGACAAATAATGAACTTCACTAATTCAAGTATGATTCTAAATCTGTACTCAAAATTGTTTTAGCACATGTTAGCATATGATTATATATTAATAGTATATTTCTGTTCAGCGTTAATATTACATTTATGCTATATTAATACTGTATGCATGTTCAGAGTAAACTTGGATGACAATAGGAAACAATAAAGTAGATATAATGTTTTATTTCTAATATCTTCAAAAAAATCTTTGAGACACTTGCTCTTGGGCTTGTGCATTGTGCTGGTCTTCTGTTGTAGGAACTGATCTTAATACCATGTCTCTATCTTAGATATGTTCCGGTGGAACCTTTCATTGCTTGCTATAAGGCATGCAAAATATGATGTGACCATTGGTAAAATGTTGGGTTTTTACCTCACACATTGCTGTGAGTTGAACAGTCGACAACATTGACCTCCCTTGATGGATCATCTGTGCTAGGTGACAGATTCATCCGTCAATGTGTGTGATTTGTAACTGATTTTCTATGTCGAGAGCTGCTGAGATTATTGTCTTGGTTATTTCAATCATACATCTTAGATGCATCAAGAAGGTCTTCAGTGATGCAACTGTCTTCATTGCCGATTTCGGGTTAAAGTCATAGTCATCAAATTTTCAATTGCAAACTCCTGACCAATATGATTTATTTCCTGAGGTTTGTGGACCATGGTTTCAAAACTCCTGTTATTGGGAAGAGATTTTCTATTTAAGAATTTTGCAGACACAATTTTTATGATAGTGAATTGTATCTAAAAAAAATCTTATGGAGATTTACTTTTGTATTATATACAGATCTTTGGTTGTATAATTGTGCTTTCATAAATATTTACCAAAGCAATCAGGTTTATGGGTTCAAAGTCTATAAAGTCTGAAGTTACAGTGCATTAATTTAGTTTGGGACAATGGTGGATAATCTTTATTTGCTTAAAAGTCATATAGAAAGGCTACTCTCAATAACTTTTTATTATGCTTAAAACAAAATCTATTGTTTGAACTATCTGTTAATAACAGTCTAAATTTAATCACTACTTTAAAAAAGAAAATTTGGTAATTTTTTAATGACCTTTTTAAGATAGCTTTTCTTCAAGAAAGCATTGCGTTATCAGATTCTAAATTGAAGGTGGATAATTTGAATTGATCTTTCAACAAAGTGGTGGAAGGCCAGAGGTTCCCCACCTCAAGTTTAGAATCTATTTTTGTGCAAATTACTACACAAATGTCTATATTCTTCTATTAAGGCTAAACTTAGTTGCAACATTGTATTATAGATAAAATGCATTCAGGCTGTCAGAAAGTGTAGCTCTTAACATATTTTCTACTTTATAAAGTTTTATTCTGAGGTCATCTAGGAGCCATTCTGATGAATATGGATACCAGTCGCCTTAGTAGAGTACTGGGTGTGATATTAGACATCATGAGTGAGGCTCCAGTTCTGAATCTTTGGAGAAAGTGGCGTCCTTTCATTGCTATTATTCCCAGGTTTACTCTGATCTTGAATGGTACTGCTTGGTAAAGTCCAGTCTATGGTTCAAATAAATCTGTTTGAGAAAATTGTTTAAAATGATTTTGAACTACATTTGATCTTAAAATTTTGATATTACAACTAAGTATGAATTTTTAACCTATTTGAAATGATGAAGACACATTTTTGTACAATATATAATTGGACAATAATTGTTAAATTGACTTTGGCATAAAATAACCCAAGTGTTCATATACTATAAAACCAACAAACCAATTAATAGTTATGCTTAAAATCATTATCCTCATAGAAAGCTTTGTAATGGTATAAAATCTTTGGGGGATAGTGTCTAGTGGAGAATATGATACTGAATTTTTTAAGAAAAATATTTTCATGTTTTTTTTGTTTTTTTTTTTTTTATATATCAAAATCAATTTTATACATTCATGCATTTGTCATATTTTGAGAGAACTGGGAAAAAATTTTATAAATGGAATTATTTTGCTCTAATCCCCTTTCTCTTATTTTTGGTAGCTGGGTTTCAAGACCTAATAGGGTGGTAAAATCTTATGCAATAACTGACATATATATCTGAGATTAATTTTTCAATTAAAATATGAGTTATGTCTTACCTTATTTCTTGGCCTGACTTTGCCATGCCATTATCCTAAGTGTTCCTTGCATAGCCTCAACCCAGTCAGCTGCAGCAGTAGAACTGGGTGACTGCATCTCTACACAGGGGGTAAGACCCCCCCCAACTCAATGAGTGTCCTGGATGTGATACTAAACCATCTGATGATAGGGCACCCGTCCTGGAGCTTTGGGGAATGGAGTACCCCTTCATTGCTATTACTCCCACATCCATTCTGACCTGGAGTGGTATTTATTAGGGTCTCATCTATGGGTCAAATAGAAATATGTAATTATTATATTTTTTCTTTCTTGAAACCATTTTCTTGATTTATAATCTATCAATTGCACAAGCAATGAAGTGTAAACTGCAAAGGTATTTTTAAGATTTCTCTAACATTGTTCAAAAGATAGTGCAGGGAAAATTTGCATCAGCATAATTCCTTCCAGAATCAAAGTTTTCATAAACATTTTATTTGCTACCCATTTGCATTTAAATAATTTTTATTCATTTATCTCAAAACCAAAGCAATGGAAAAGAGCTGTCTGTTACAGAAGAAAGAGCTGAATATCTTTATATGTTGTAACCAGTTTAGTATAGGACTAAAGATATGAACTGAACTTAGCTTTAAAAAGTGGAATTTTAAAAGCTGTATAAATTAGTAAAATTTCTAGCTATGCTCATTTTCCTTGATTAAATTTGTCAGCATTACCAGTTAAACAATTACAAATTTAACTTTTAAATGTTAGGACATGATCTGTAATTTACATTCTTTAATCTCATTTCCTCTGGAAGTTTTTATTTAGGTTGTTGATAGAAATATTAAAAGGGATTTAAAGTAATTTTGGGATAAAAGTATTAATGTTGAGGCTTAGAATTTGAGCAGTGAAAACTTAGATCATCAAAAGATTAGGTCAGAGGTGTGTGTGTAGTGTAATTGTAGGGAGTGGACATAGCAACCAGAGTTCAAAACCTGAGCAAGGCTGTTTGCATTTTACATAGTGCTTATGCTTTATGGAAAGGTATGAATTCAATTATTCTTCATCTAGCTATAGTTAAATAGTAGGGCATACGGTGCTCTTTAATTTTGGTATGGAAACCAGTCTAGAAGGAAAACTCTGAATTTGAACATGTTAAAATCTGCTTAAAAACTGACCTTGTGTGGAGAGGTTGGTAAATACATATACGTTGGTACATCAATAAATCAGTAGCCTAATGTTGAAACAAAAAGAAAAAACATTCAATTTGCACAACATACTCTTCTTTCTTAATTCTGTGATGAATATTAATCACTTGAATCAAATACACTGTGAAAATTTTGAATTTAATTTTCAGCTCAGAAGTATATGATATGTCAGGCTGCAGATTTATTGATTTGTTCTAATATGTGTATTTATTTACATACTCTCTCAGCACAAATGATATTGAAATCTATATTATAATTCTACTTGTGTTTCATCTGTTCATTCACGTGTTACACTCATTCACATACTACCTCCTCAGCTAAGCAAGATACTCTTCCACCATCATCCCCAAACAAATGAGATATTCTTCTACATATCCTCCCTGCAGCTAAGTAGGATATTCTTCTACCCTTCACCTCAATTAAGTGGAATATTCTTCTACATAGATGTTGTTTATTCAGATTGTATATTGTTTTGCTGAAGATCTGATGAGCTACAAGGATCCAATTAGCTCTGAAGTTCTCATTAGCTCCAACAATATATTGTTGAAGGCTGAAAAGGAAAAAGAAAAGCTCCAATGATTCTTCAGTACCAGCACTACCATAACTATATATTGATCTTGTAGTTTTGGTAGAATTAAATACTAACAAGCCCAGTTGGCTGGGGCTGTAGAATACATCGACTGTACCTCTGCAGAAGGGTAAGTCCCCCACCCATGAGATTCCTGGATATGATGCTAAACAATCTGATGATGAGGTTCCAGTGATGCTGGAGCTTTGGGGAATGCGGAGCACCCCTTCATTGCCATTGCTCCCAGGTCCACTCTGGCCCGAAATGGTAGTACCTGATAGGGCCCTATCTATGGGTTAAATAGAACTAAACTGCATGCTTATGCTAAACTGAATTGTTTGAATTAGAACTGTTTGACTAAACTGAATAGCTTTAAATAGAAATGTTCTTGACAATTAAACTGTGTACTTACATTTAAACTGCGTGCTTATGCTAAACTGAATTGTTTGATATAGAATTCTACTGAAACTACGAGATCAATATATAGTTGCATTGTTATTGTATATTTTTATATTATTTATCGCAGAAGCATCCATAGGATTTATATGTAATAAAATTGTAAATCATCTTTTTTAACTCAAATCACTTCTCTTCAATTTTTTTTGTTTTGTGGAATTTCCATGGGTCCACCTAGTAATTAATTCACTTAAGATGCTAACTTCAGACACCTTTCTTTGTTAATTCAATTAGCTATTATTTATGCTAATATTTTAATTTATTAGATAAAGCATTGTCAGTTACTATTCATTTTTTTTTTTGCTTGTATTTCTTTCATTTTATTTCTGTTGCTTTTTATTATAACTCTTAAATCATCACTCTACAATTTTATTCTCTAGGAATCCACTTTTCTGTGTATGCTGCTATATAAATTAAGTTATGAAGGCTATCTGACAGGTGTCAATCTATCCACATAGTTATTTTTCCAACTTTGATGATATGCAACTACCTTTGTTTACAATATACTATTATCAGTAGATGTAACAGTGTGGGAATTTCTTAGAATTGATAATTATTACTTGGATGAGTCAAAAGTTTTGCAAAATTTTGGTAATGTTGAGGCTCAATTTGGCAGCTCTGGATGGTTTTGCTGAGTTCATGAAGTTGACCAACCCCACTGGACTGTAAGATGATGCTCTCTGACTGCTACTTGCCAGATTTGCTTTTATGGCTTCAGAATTGACAGTTTTAGGCCTATCTTGACCTTGCCTGGTTGTTGGGGTTTCTTGCAACCCAAGTAATATTTTTTGAACCTTTTGGTTACTATATTGTAATTAGCTGTACCCTTACTTTTCACACAACAAATGTTTTTGGTTACTTCTGTAGTATTATAGCCCAATGCAAACTTATAAAACCATGTTCGTAAATTATACTATTTGCATATTTAACTGTGGGCCTTTCAATTACACTTGGAGTGAAGCAATGCACAAATGTCAAAGTATCAACAATCATAATACTACCTATCACAGCGGGTATCTATCATGGCTTGAACTACTTCAGTCATGATATACATACTGCAAACTAGCACATACCAAAATATTGTATTTGGTTGGTAAGCAGTCAGGATCAACCATACTGTGTGTCACAAATATATAACTAGTTTTTTTTTTTTTTTTTTTTTCCTATCAGGTTAAATTTTGTAAAATTCCTCCCTGCCCTTCTAAGTGAATTAACTATTTTTAACTCCTAAGACCACTATCTTTGAACAGTACTAGAAAAATAATTTTAAGCTCTTGGAAAAGGCATGAATCCATCTGTATTGCTTTCAGTTTTGGGTCGTGCAGAATTGGCTCTTTGGGCATTGTTAGAGCAGCTGGTCTAGAAAGAAAACTCTGAATTTGAACCAGCTATATTCGGCTTTAAGAAATAAATTGTTGCATTCTACCCATGATAGAAGAATTCGATAAATTTATACATACACCTGATCCATAAAGTTAGTCATTCAAAAAAACTTTTAAAAGATTTCAAAATTATATTGTTTTTAAACTGAGTATGCTTAACCTGGTCTTTCTTTCTTTCTTTCTTGCATGTAGTTCTGGTTTCAAAAGGACTATTTTATCATTAAGGATGAATTTTGTCTTTATATTTAGAATGTTCTAGTTAATGAGGATATAACCACCCTTTTGATTACTATTCTAATTTTGTAGCCTTGAAAACAATAGTTGTAGACAACTAAATTTGCAAAAAAATGATTTTTTTTTTTTTTTTTCAGTTAGTAAATTTAATGACACATCAAGATTTTTGTCAGTTAATAAAGATGGCCAATTTGAACTTTTCAATTCTTTACATTTTCAATCTCATAAAATTTATCACACAAATGTAATACTATTGATTTGGTAAATGTAAATCATTTCACACATTTGTAATATGAAATAAGTTTATCCTTTCAAAACAAATTTGCTGACACAATGCAAAGGAATAGATGCTTGAAGGCAATTATGTAATCAGTTCAACTGTTAAATACTTTTTTCTCTGAATGTTGCTATACTGGTAATATTTTTCTATAAAATTCATGTATGTAAGTTCTGTTGTCTTATCCTTAGAGTTGTATGAAAAATCCTGTATTTTGTGTGTCAGAAAATTTAATCTTTTATGAAGGCTTATTTATGTTTTCCCTATTCTGATACAAATTGTTAGAATTTTTACTATCTTTGATTTTAATAACCCCACCCCCACCCCCAAAAAAGAAACAAAACAACAGACACTAGTCTGAAAACTAACACTCCTCCCCTCTTTCTTTGGAAAAGTCTTTGTATATATTTCTTTGTAAAGTTGGAAAAATATTAAAGTTTAACTGATTATTTTTAAAGATATGTTTTCTGAAAGTTCTATCTGTATATGGTATTCAAACTTGGTTATTTATATTGTATTGACTTTAAACAATTGATACAGTTCTCAAATTTTTTTTGCCCATAGACATTCACTATATTTTTTAACTTTATAGTGGTTTATTGGTTAGCAAGGTGATTTGAAGAACAATTATTATTAAGTAGTTAGTTTGATCTTCACTGGGTGCTCCATACTTCTGGCCAAACTGTGTTGAGTAAATATATCGATCTATTGTTATCATGTATTGATATTCTTGGCACTTAATCATGGCATTTTTTTTATACTTCAGTGGTTAGCTAGCTGGTCTTGCACTGCATTATTACTGAGTAATGAGTATGATCTTCACTGGGTACCCAATATTGGTAGTCTTATGCTAAAACCAAGCTAGGTAAATAGCTGTTTCAGAAAGTCATTACTCTTTTTCAAGGTTGTCTGCTGCAAAAAAAGTGAATTGTATTTTGTAGAAAAATCAATATTCTAACAGCTTGAATCTGTCAATCTGAAGTCTTAAACCCTCACCATCCTCCAGTCCTAAAATCCTTGAGATTCACAGGGTTAATACTTCAAAATCTCAATTGTAATTACAAAATGATATATCATTAAAATAAATGGGATAATTTTCTAATAGAGACGTAAGAATCTTAGAGATGTTCAAGTGTCAATATCTCTCCTAATTTTAGTTGCTTTTTTATTGAATATTGAAAAGGTTTAAATAATCAGATTTGTTGTTATCTATAGAATTAAACTTACTATAAGATTTAAACTAAATAAAAAAAAAAATGCATTTGAGTATGTATTTAATTAACTCCTCTGCCATGAGCAGGATGTGACACAACGTCCGTTTTTTAGCAGAGTCACCCCTTCATTGTCCTTACTCTTAGGTCAACTCTGTATATAATAGTGCATGTTAATGTTCCATCTATAAGTCAAATAGATCTGTTTAAAATGATTTTGAATTACATTTGCTTTTAAAACTTTGATATTGCAGCTATGAATTAAGTGTTTATCTGTTTAAAATAATTTTAAAGATACATTATAGTATATTTCTGAGCTAGTTGAGCTGTTTTTTCTTAATGGGGTAACTAATTTGTGTATACTGCTTTAGAATATCAAATTCTAACAAATATTCATGTTTGGTTATTTATTTCAAATCTAATCTTTTTGTGATCTTAATAAATAATCAATGGCTTTGTTGATAGCTTTTATAATTGATTAGTTTTATAGATAAAGTCATTTTCTACTCTGATGAAACTGATAATGACTTTAGCTTTTAAATCATAGATTAAGCTTATAAGGGTGAGTAACAATTGGTAATTTTTTTTATTACTCTATCTTGAAGTATTAAGCTAATATAATTTTTTTTTCTTTTTCTTCTTCCTGGTCTTTTGTCATAGGTAAAGCCAGTAAATTCTACTAGTTTTGAATAAACTTAAGAAAGTTTTTTTTTTCAACTTATCAGTGTCCTTATACCTAAGAATATGTAAATTTAATTTCAAATACTGCATTCATTTCTCTATCTTTCTCTCAGTATACATATTGATTTTTAAGCAGCTATAAGAATAGTCCAAGTTCAAAGTGTGGTAAGAGTAACTTGAAGCTGAACTTTTTTAGACTTTATTTTTCTGATGCAGGTATCATTGGGAAACAAGAAAAGGCTTTGGCCTATTTACTAAAACTTTCTAAAACTTGTGGTCTTTATTTTACAAGACCAGTGCTCTTATAATTGAATTATGAGAGGAAAATTTTTTTTCTTTCTTCAAAACTATAACCAGTTGACTGGGCTGTTGAATATGCTGACTGCTGAGGAGTAAGACCCCCCCCCCCAACGAGAGTTCTACGACACTAAACTATTTGATGGTGAGGTTCCTGTCCTGGAGGTTTGGGGAATTTGGAGTACACCTTCATTGCCATTACTCCCAGGTCCACTCTGACCCAGAGTGGTGGTACTTTTTAGGGTCTCATCTATGGGTCAAATAGAAATATTTAGTCATTTTCTATATTTGAAACCATTTAACTGTTCAAACAAATGAGCTCTGGTTCATTTAAAAATTGTTACCTACAAATTATTCATTATAAATATTATATATATAAAACAAGTTTTGGCATTAAATAACTTACAAGGGTTGACATGCCATTAAACACACCAACCAAAACCATAGCATAAGTGTGTGAGTAGTGTACCAATTATTATAATAGAAAATTTTCAAATTCCAAGTAAGCCTATTCTCCTCTCATTTTATACTGATGCCCTCAGAAAATCAGTCTCTTCCCCACCTATAGTTAAAATTGTAGAGCAAACTGGACTCTCTAGCATTGGTAGGAGCAACCAGTTTAGGAGAAAGACAACTGAAGATTTAAACTGTAAATCAACATTGTGGGCCAGCACAAGAGAATAAGCCCTATTAATCCCTAAAAAGCTTGTGCAAGAGCTGCTAAAAAAGAAATCAACAGCAAACTATTCTTGTATAATATTGTTTAGTCAATCATGTAAGTTAAAATGAACAAAAAATACTGAAGAAAATTAAGTAAATTTTAAGTTTTTGTAATAAAACAGAAAATACCAAATTAAAAGTATATAAATAACTACAATTATAACTGCACTCTACATAAGTTTTTCATTGAAAGGAAATGCTGAGGATGTCTCCCTCACCCCAATGTCTGGCCAATTAAAGTGCTAACACTTTTGTAATAGACTAGGAATTAAATGTGCACAAAATTTGTCTATTGTAGAAAATCTATGTACTAAACAGCAGTGTAAAGAATGAATTTTAATTAATACTGACCAATGATCTTTGGTGTCTAGCCAGTTTAAAGTGTTAATGTGTTTTCTTTTTAGTTTTATAATGGTTACTGATTTTCTTTTCTTATAGAATTGCTCATCTGGTATGACCTTCAAAATAAAAATGGATTGTTTTGTTCCTTTAAAAAAGATCCTATTAGTCAAAATAATTGCATTTAATTTGTATGAGGTATATTTCATAAAGCAAGAATGATCAGCTGTTAAACAAAACTGGTTTTATATATTTGTGATTTATTTATTTGCTATGAAATAAAAAGGCTGGATCAACATTCTCTAAGTGTAGTGATTTCATATTTTTTTGCTAATGATTATGTCATGTTCAATAAACCTTTTATAAGTATTATCTTAGAAGTAGTTATGAGAGTAGGTTGAAAAGTTCATGTGATGACATATCTGCTGTTGATGACTTTTTGACCAATGGGATCCAAGCATTGCAACACCAATTGAAAAGTTATGTGAACTGTGAGAGGACTATGTTGAAAAATAAACCTCATTTGGTTCCATTTCATGAGAGTACTCGACCCCACAAGTGTTCTGGATATGACATTAAACACTCTGATGGTGAGGTTCCAGTAATGCTAGAGCTTCATTGCCATCACTCCCATGTCCACTCTAGTCCAGAGTGATAGCACCTGAAAGGGTCTTACCAATAGTTCAAATAGAACTGTTTGACATTTAAACGGATTGCAAACAAATAACTTATGCTAAATTGCATTGTTTGAAATAGGACAGTTTGATCATTTAACTTTGTGTAAACAAATGACTGAAATTAATTGAATTGTTAGTGATACATAGCAATACTTGGAACCATTTAAGTTTGTTGACTTGTTTACAAATCATATATATCTAATATATATGTATATGCTGGGTTTGGCATTAAATAACCTACAATGGTTGATATGCCATAAACTCAAAGCAAGACCAAAGATGTTTTTTTATTTTGCATTTCACTATCTCTTCTTCAGCTCAGTTGGCTAGGGCTGTAGAATACATTAACTGCTTCTCTGCAGAGGGGGTAAGACCTCCTCCCCAACAAGTGTTTTGGATATGACACTAAACAATCTGATGGTGAGGTTCCAGTAATACTGGAGCTTTGGGGAATGTGGAGTACCCCTTCATTGCCATTGCTCCCAGGTCAACTCTGGCCTGGAGTGGTAGCACCTGTTAAGGATCATATCTATGGGTTAAATAGAAATCGTGGTTTCTTGAGTTTACTTTTCTTTGTATTTAAACTAAGTATTTATGCTAAACTGAATTGTTTAAAGTAGAAGTTTTGACATTTAAACTGCATACTTATGCTAAAATGAATTGCTTGAAATAGAACTGTCTTGACATCTAAACTTTGTACTTATGCTAAACTGAATTATCTGAAATAAAACTGTTTTGACATTAACTCTATGTATTACTCAGTTGGCTGGGGCTGCAGAATACACTGACTGCACCTCTGCAGGAGAATATGACCCCCACCCAACAAGTGTCCTGGATATAGCACTAAACAATCTGATGGTGAGATTCCAGTAATGATGGAGCTTTGGGAAATGCTGAGTACCCCTTCATTGCCATTGCTCCCAGGTCCACTGTGGCCCGGAATGGTAGCACCTGATAGGGCCCTATCTATAGGTTAAATAGAACTAAACTGCATACTTATGCTAAACTGAATTGTTTGAATTAGAACTGTTTGACTAAACTAAATAGCTTTGAATAGATATGTTTTTAATAATTAAACTCTGTACTTATGCTAAACTGAATTGTTTGGAATGGAACTGTTTTTGACATTGAAACTGTACTTACGCTAAACTGAATTGTTTAATATAAAACTGTTTTGACATTTAACTGTGTGTAAAGAAAAATCTATTCTTATACTAAACTGAATTAGAACTGTTTGACATAACTGAATAGCTTTAAATAGAAATGTTTTTAGCAATTAAACTCTGTACTTATACTAAACTGAATTGTTTAAAATAGAACTGATTATTTGTATAAAAATGGATTTAGTATTAAATAACCTACTAAGGTTGATATGCCATAAAACCCCAACAACCAACTTATTCTTCTTCATAGATGGAGAAAATGCTAAAGCAGTCAGCTAAGGACCTGGTTAGTCACTGTGAGATCTGACTTGGAGCTCATGTTTGGCTCACATCTTTATGGTCTCCATCAATAGAACTGAATGGCTCGACATCGCAAAAGCTGCTATTTTTCAAGGATAGAGAGTTGCGATCAGATGTCATCAGCATTTAAAGCCAATTTAACCAACATCGAGTGAATGCCATCACTCTCCCATCACTCACAAAATGCAGTTTTTAGCTATATTATTTGTTAAATGCTATACAGAAGTTTTGAAATATTAAGTGGGTGGTTATCATTTCCAAAACTTTCCCTTAAATTCACTTGAATCTGCAAACTTTTTTAATAATGCTATTTATTCTTTTACTAATCTATTTTTATAAAGATGCTTGCAGTGTAATGGTTATCATTATAGGAAAGAGACTTAGTTACCAGAGGGACAAGACTGTTTGCATTTCATATAGCACTAATACCCTTGGAAAAGGTATGAATCCAACTATTCTCCCTTCAACTTTGAGCAAAATAGTTGCGCAACCTACTTAGGAATAGAGAAACTGAATTCAGACTAGTTGTGAACCCAAAGAGGGATGGGCTTCACCAGACTATTCCTGCCCAAGACTACATGAGTAGCCACTCATACCAAAAAACAAACAAACAAGGTCACAGGAACATTTTGCAATTGGATTGTGAGAACTAGTGAAAATTTGTTTAATTTAGTGTTCATCTGTAGACTAAGCTTAGTTTGATACAGATCCAGAAATATAGGAATATTTTGCTTTGGAATATTAAAATTTGGTAGCCTATATATTTGTCTCAAGACCAAATTTTAAGCTAAAAATCAAAGGTTGTCCATTAACCAATATTATTTACTAGTATATCCAAAATTTTGTAATATATTGTAGCTATTTGGGTGGTAACATAATATATAAAAAAAAAACCAAAAAAAAACCACAAAATCTTTTGATTATTAAAATCTTAATTTTTAGGTGATAGGTGAAAGACAGTCAACATTGTTATCACCTGCTCTTGAATATCACCCCTTAATCCCCCAACAATCGTGACCCACCCCTGATATAATGTTGTTGGCTTTCTTGAACCCCTCCCCAAATGATTTAATTATAAAAGCAAACTATTGTATTCATTTTTTTATTTTTATAAACAGAAACCTTATGTGGAAATCAAGGAAAGAGCAAATGTTAATTATCATTCTTAAAAATGTAACAGCTTCATCATTTCTTTAGGTCAGTTTTTGATTAAGGCATGGGGTTATTGTAGTCCAGGGGCCACCATCAGCTTGGGGTTTTCAAAGATTAAATTAAAAATTTATTATATTTTTGAATCAAAGTATTAGTATTACAAGCTTCTTATATCTGTTTCCATGTAGCAAACAATGGCTGTATCTCAACTTTACCTTATTCAACAAAAAAGAGCTTCCCTAAGATTAAACATCGAAAGAATGTACACAGATTGACAATAATAGAACTAAACAGACAAGCTCTCCTGGCGATTGAAAACAATGTTTTCAACAACTTACAATTTATAGATTTTTTTGAAGAAATTTTTTCCAATAAATTATAAAAAGTAAATCTTTGATTTTTAATTCTGGTTTGCTTTTTAAAAATGAATTTATTATTTCTTTAACTTTCCCTTAGAAAATTTCATTAGGAGCTTCACAAAGCTTCACAAAGTCTTAATCTGGCCATACTTCTATCAAGTTTTTTTTTATCTTATTAATCATAAAGATTTTTTAAATTTAATAGAATATTTAGTGATTACCTTTTTAATGATATTTTTAATAATTCATTTTTAAACTTTTATTAGAATTCTTAGGATTTTATACAAAATCCTATAATCTCTTTAAATGTCATTATTTTGCTGTCCATGTTAGTTTTTCCATAAAGAATGATTCTGATTGAATTGTTGTGGATAAGTGGCATTTATACAATACATATTTTTGTCTATATTTCTGAGGTTATGAGTTAACATTATACATTAATTTAGTATGATTAGTGTTCTTATATTGGTTGTCATAGTCACAATGTTTCTGCAATTTCTGAGTTGAGGAATTATCTTTTATTATACACTGATATACTTGGACTAATATTCTTATTTTTGTCGTTATTATAGTTATAATGTTTCTCTGGCTTTCTTCATTTATCTGTTATAGTTGGTAACTTGTGGCTTAGGGAATGAAAAAATTGTTTAAAATTTACAAAGTTACTTGGTAATTGTAAATTCAATTCCTGGGTTGGTAGTGTCTGAAAGTTTTGTTTCATGATGAGACAGACAAACAATATCTTGAGGACAAATTAAATGGGAATAATGAACTGATATGAGATATCGTCTGTAATTTACTTCTAGATTAAAATTCCCAAAAAGTTTTCAATTATGACATATATCTGAAGGTTAGTCAAGAATAGCTGAATTGTTTCTTAAAACAACAATTAAGATTAAGATACTAGTATCAGTCTATAATAATAATAATAATAATAATAATAATAATAATAATAATAATAATAATAATATAGATTTGTAACTTATCTATTATTCCCAACATGTCAGTTGCCATGTGGAATAAATGTCCTATCATCCAAAAATTGATAAAATGATTAAGACTTTTTACTGTCAGTATTTTTTATTTTATTTATTAGATATAATCTAAAGTCTCTTTTTAGTTTGAGTACTGACTCAGTTTTAATTGCAAACGATTGTAGAGTGAAATAATGTTATGCAACATAAAAGCATTTTTGTTCAGTATGGCATGTTACATACTTATATGCAGTTACTCATTTACTATTGATCTAAATAAAAACAATAATCAACAGATATGTGATTATCAGCAATAAAATGTGTATATGCCTATTTGGTTCAGTTTACATTTGTTCTCATTGGGAAAGCATCTGGCTAAATATTCATTTGTATCATCATCAAGGCATGCTGACAGCAGGGATTCCTTTGATGCACTATCTGCCCACCAATTTCTAAAATAGATAACATTGGAAAAACTTATATCCTAAATTCAAAACCAAATTCCAAAGCAAACCTTTAAAAAATAAAACCCATTCTAACTACCCCAGCCAAACTTGAACCTTTCCTTCAGTCCAAAATAAACAATACTTAACCAACTACTGAACAAAAATGACCTAAAATATCAAATCCCTCATTATCAAGAATAAAATTATTTAAAAAAAAAAACAACTAATGAGACTTTTACAAACAAAAACAATGTATATCTCCAGGATCAACCAAAATCCTAAATAGTATAGAAAGTCAGGATATTGAAACTGACATAATTTCAAACCTCAATCTAGCAGAGATATATGATGCATATATGAAACCAGACCATCTACAATGCATACACTTGGAAAGTAAAGTTTGTCTACTTAACTATAAACTATTCACTTACAAATCGTGTGTATATATATATATATATATATATATATATATATATATATATTAAGATTCAGCATTAAATAACTCAGAAGGGTTGATATGGCATTAAATGCAAACCCACCTTTGATTTTTTTTTCTCTCTCCCTCCATTTGCCTGTATTGGTTATTGCTCTTGGTAAATCCTCTAGGTAGCACCCAGTGTCCATACAGAGATGATGAATATAAGTTTTTGCTGGTCAGCCAACACTGATGTCTCCATGTGTAGGATTCCATAGGAAAATGTTGCTTATAAATTTGACCTACTGTCCAGCATGTTTTGTTCGACTAACTTCGATGGTTTGCAAGCTAGGTGGTAAGTTGTCCATACAGGTGCTAGTTTGTAGGGTGTGACTTCGAGGATTTGTTCAAAACAGGATACATTGTCCTTGTGTAATTTCCATCTAGCTTTTTCTCCAGGTGTTTCATTAGAGTCCAAGTGATGCAACCTTACAGTAGTACTGACATGGCTACAGCTTGGAAGAATTCCAAGTTTATTTTATCAGAGAGATCAGATTTCCATATGGTTGATAACTTATCAATAACGGTCTATGCTTTACTTATGCATATGTTGACATTACTTTCAGTAAATGAGGTGGGGAATTAATTTATATAAGTTGGGAAAAATTTAGCAGTTCCAGTTTTCTGTGTTTTGCTTCCCCTCTTCATAAGGATAATTCCTTATGTTGAAGTTTGAGATTTTTGTGTCGGCATTGTCTTAATCTCAGATTCCACTATTTGACTGTTAGATGATGGGAGATCATCAGATGACAAAATATGTCAAGAAAAACTTTGATATGAAGTACAAAAATATTGAATAAATAGTAGAATGGAGCTCAGTCCATGTTTTTACATGGCCAGTGAGCTATATGTTGGATATTCAAAAGTAGTCAAAAAGGACTGCATTTGTAGGTGATGGAATTACAAAAAAATAATGTACAAAGAGGCTCTCAGAAACTAATCAGAATTTTTTCTTTGTTTAAAGCATTTTGTTATTCATTTCAAGTTCATATTTCCTTAGCCATAGAATCTTGTTAGAATATATATTAGAATTGTCTAAAACTTTTTTTTTCTTTGATATAAAAATAATGTTTGATTGTTTTCCTTTCTATTGTAGTGAAAAAGCTGCTACATCTCCAGTAAGACATCGTCGCATCACAGATCTTCCTATGCCACCTGTGGTAGATGATCCAGAACCAGAATTGGAAGCAGAAAATGAAACCCAAGAGCCTGAACAGAAACCTTCATCTCTTGATCTGGAAATGATGGAAATGAAGAACAGAATGGATTCCAACTGCACATCGGCTCCAAAATTAAAGAGGCCAAAGTAAGAACCAATTTTCAAATCATTTTGTCTTAGTTGATGTTCAGAAAGTAAATAAATTCTTTAAGTATGTGTGAATAATTTAATCAGCTTTGAAATATGCATAATCCTGAACTTGTTTTCATATCTACGTCATTGCTTCAAATCCAAATGCATTGGCAGTTATTGTCAACTGCCTGTGCCAAGTTACCAATGTCAGATTGAGTATATTATTTTTAAAACATATCTTCAAGAAACATGTTCCAAGATGTTTTTTTTTTTTTTTTTTTTTTTTTAATAAATAAAAGGAATATTTTCTGCTAATTTCTTTTTTGAAAGTTGACCCATTGAGCCCTGAGCTTATATTTACCTTCTGCTCTTTGTTCTCAGCACTGGTAAACCAGTGGGGGGAATTAAAGTACTATTGGTATACTGATGTTAATAGGTTCAAAGGATTAAAGCTGTAATAAAATTATGGTTTCAGAAGAGAGTATGAGCACATTAAAAATCTTTTTTTATAAATATAAGGAAAAATATTTAATTTTTATTGTATTCTGAGTATGACATTAAACTGCATTTGGTGGTGAAGCTCCAGTTCTAGGGAGTGTAGAATACTCCATCATTACCATTACTCCCAGACTCATTTTGACCTAGTGTGGTAGTGCCTGTTATGATTCCATCTATGGGTCAAATAATCTTTGAAAATTATTAGCTTTGAACAGGGATGCTTGAAACCATATAACTGTATGCAAATTATTAGTTTTAGATAGGAATACTAGATATCATATAACTGTGTGCAAACAAATGATTATGGACAAATATGTGCAATTGTAGATAGAAATAAAAATTAATGGAACATTGAAAATATAGTTAATTATAATCAAACACTTACAAAATAATCAAATTTTGACATTAAATAACCCATAATGGATTGATATGCCATTAAACAAATAAATCTAAACCTAACTTTTTATTGTCAGTCTTGGAAATAGAAGTAGAGCAGACTCAATGCTACAAACTTATAAACTGAAGTAATTGTCCCAATAAATAGATATTAGAGGTAACACTTAACTATCAGTACAAAAATTCCAATAAACATGGGGAGGGGATAAAGAGGAGTCATGTCATGTTTCTGTTTATATAAAAAAAGACTTACCAAAAAACCACATAAATTAAAGTATTAATTCCAGTATCCATTGTACTTAGATATGCGTAGGTAAAAAAAACATGTAAAAGCTTGTTTGATTGAAAAAAAAAAAAAAAATTATTTTCACTTTTATTAAATTTTTCTTGGTTGGAACAAATTATATTGAAACCTATTAAAATATTGGATAGTTTGGACAAATTTACAATGTCAAGTATTACGAAAGTTACCAAGTTGGTATTTTGTACATTCTATGTCTATACAAATATTATAGTGAGTCATAAGTTTTACAATCTTTTGGTAACATGAGGCACAATTCGGCAGCTCCAAATACTTTTGCCAAGGTCATGAAGGTAATGAGAGATGGCAAGCTTGTCTGACACTCCGAGTGCTACTTGCTGGATTTGCCTTTATGGCTTGAAGCACTACTTTGGAATCTACAATTGTGGACTTAACTGACCATTGAGGTTCTTGCAACCCAAGCAAAATTTATTGAATTATCTGATGATTGTATTGTGATCAACTGTGTCTTCACCTTTTGCACAACAAATGTTTTTGGTTGCTTTCACAGCATTGTGACCCAGTTCAAACATATAAAGCATAAGTTCCTGAATTAGACGATGTTACACATTCATTTGTGTGTGGCTTTCACATCATACAAACAGTGAAACAATACATGTGTCAGTACACAAACTACCAACAATATTATCAACCACAGTGTGTACCGCTTTGGTCACATGATATATGCACTGTAAACTAGCACATACCAAAATATTGCAAAACTTTTGAATCACCTTATGAGGATTTGGTAATAGCACTTTGCTTTTGTAACATTTCTAGAGATCACCTTAAATAGGTATGCCACCATTGTTGTTGTTATTATTTTAAGTAAAAAAATTCATTTTCTTCCAAACCAAAGATTCTAACATTTCATTATACCTCCTGGAACATTATAGAATCAAAACATATTAGTTATGGTAAAACTGTACAGCATTGATACTGTAACCAAAAATATGTAACAGTCCAAAAGTAAGCATACCCTTTATATATATTTATTTGATTTTGGTTACAGATGTGTTGAAATTTTATTATTTGGTTATAGTTAATACTTAATAATATTCAGTTTCATGGTATGATCCTTTTGTAGAAATGATTATACCAGTCTTTGTTGCATTTTATTAAACTGGTGTAATGTAGGAGATCCTATATATCATATTATTCTACAGCTATGAAGATAAATGACTGTGTGCTTTGTGATCCAAAGAGTGTGTGATGGATAGCCGCTTTGGACTGGTATGTTGGGTGAGGGTTTTTCAGAGAGTGGCTCTTTACTTGTCTTTTATGCGAAGAGTGGTTGAATGTTTGTCATCCTTTGTTTCCCCAGAAGCAAGCAGGTTCCTGACTTCTTTTTAGATACGAGATATTTCTCTTGTCACATTAAGACTCACCATCACAAAGAATATTAGTTTTTCTTTTATTATTCGTCAGTCAATAATCAATATACAAATGATTTTTGAAGTGAGAGAAAGAGATAAGCCGACTATTAGTATTTCTCATAACTACTAAACACTCTGATTCAGGAGATCAAAATTTTCTTGATTATCCAGGTTGATGGTCTGATATACTTTCTTTTTTCACTCAAATACTCACTATGTCACTTGTCTTCTCTCATGATGGAATACTGACTGACCTTCAATCCAAGAGGTGTGCCCTAACTACTCTACAAAAAACCTTAGCCTAAATTTTCAAACAGTCCAGCAGGACTTCAAAGGATGGTCACTAGCTGTATGGAATTTGTTAATTTTTTTGTGTGTGTGCCAACCAGTGATTTAGTTTATTTAAATCAAGTACCACCATCTTTTGGTTTAGAAGAAAAGAAAAAAAGTGGAGACGGGTGCAATACTATATAAGGGAGGTAATTTGGTCTTTGGAATGCAAAATTTGTTTGAGATGCTAAATAGTCCTGGTTAAAAGCATGTGTAAGGAAGGGTAACCCAAAGCTGAACTTTTTAAGACTTTATTTTTCTGATGCAGTTATCATTGGGGAACGAAAAAAGTTTTTGGGTCAGGCTGTTTAAAAAGTTTCTCTTGTTACCCTTACCTGACTTATAACTTACACTAAAAGGCAATGATTGATTTACTTTCTTATTTTGTATTTTTCAGAATTTGTGTGAATAGGAGATATAATGAAAGGAATAAAGGTGATTGGGGGGAGAGGTGTGTTGATGTATTCCGGAAAATCTGCCAGATTGGTGAGGGGACATATGGGCAAGTGTACAAAGCTGAGGATACATTTTCAGGTAAGATTCTCTTGCCTAGTTTCTCACTCAAGGTAATTGAGTTGTTGGTTTCAGTCCAGATGTTTGGTAAAATTTGAGAGGTTATCAAGAAAAGAATGCTTGCTTTTCTGTTTTGACAGGACCATGTATGTAGAAGTCAGAAAAGTAACTTAGATCATGGTCATCATATGTATATATCTCTTTTCATCAAGGTTACGTTTTCCTTTGTATTTCCTTTTATCAATCAGATCCCACACAAATGATGTTAAAGATGGCCAGTACAATAATGAACCCAATTCTCTTAGATTACACTTGACTCAAAGCAGATTATAATGACAGTAAAATGAATTTTAAGTACTGACGGTGAAATATATGCATGTATGCAATCAGATACAGACAAATATCAAAAATGCCTTCAACTTATTTCATTTTTATCAACAATATCTATTTTAAAATCTTCATTGTCCTTTAGAACCTGACACCAAACAGTTGCAAGCAGGAATTATTATAAGATAAATCCACATATCAGAAAAGAAATTTCCCATTTACATGTTTTATATCATGAGCAATGTACCTTTCTTTCAAGCGGGCAGTCTAGTGTAGATAACAGGTCTGGTATTGTTATTTATACATATTATTTTGTGATGGGGTAGCATATTACACACATGCAGGTAGGAGTAATTTTCATCATGCTGTTAGTATGGTAATCGTTTAAACTCCTGAGATTATACTTTAACCATTTGAAGTATCCATCTACATAGGTCAGGATTTTGATCAAATACTTGACAAGACTGATAGACAGATGTCAAAAATTTCTTCTATTTGTTTCACTTTTCTATACAATTTCTATTTTACAACCTTTGCTGTCATTTAAAATTTACTCTGAATAGTTACAAATGGGTATCATTACTATAAAAAAAAATCTATATGATAGAAAAAATATTTACCTATTATATTTTTTGTATTATAAAGTTAATATTGTTCTGTTTCTAAAAAATTCACAAATCTTTGTAGAGAAATAATTCATTTTAAGTTTTTGTTTTTTGTCTGGGTTGTTAGTCCTAGTTGCACAATAATGTTTATATATTTAGATATGTAATTATTTTACATCTTGGTATTAAATCATTGATGTAGATATTTATTTGAGATATTGAAATTAGCATATAATTTTAATATACTGAATACAAGGTGTTTCAAAAAATTTAATCTCATTTGAGATATACAAAAAAAAAAAATTTGTAATCTAATAACTTGATTAATTCTCATTCAAATTTTAACGACTCTAAATTCTAGTGTTTAATATTTAAACACCTTTTCTTTTTCAGTGAATGGTATTTCTATACCTGAAACAAAGAAAAAAACATTAAACATAGAATTTTCAGTTGTTTCTATACATGCTGTTAAAATTTAAGATAATTTGAACAAGAATTGTCAAATTAGAAAGTGATATTAATTTTTCTGAAACATTCTGTATTTTTTAAAAATTGGAGTCATTGATCTAATTAAAAAAACTTTTAAGAATTCCTTTATTTATTCAGTTGTGTGTCTCTCTCACACACATAGATATAAATATAGAGTGAGAGTGTGTGTTTGCTGTTTTTCACTTATTGCCTGCCCTTGAATATTTCCCTTACTCAGTTTCTCAGTTATTGTAGCTAAAAGTTGGTTTTCTTGAACTCCAGCCCCCACATTATAACAGTGATTGTTTGTATAAGTAATTCAAATGTCTACATTTTGGTTTTTGTGTAAATTCTTTATTTCTAACAGAATGTACCATATGTACTTATATATATGACTTTCTGAGACCTAAATTTTAACCTGATATTAGGTCACATCATTTGTCAGATAAAAACTTTGTGTGTGTAAATAGTTTGCAAGTCTATAACTAATTTGTATCTTGCATATGATGTGATGACCCCCAAATATCAGATTAAAATTTAGGTCTCTGAAAATTGCATGATACATGAGTATATATGGTATGAATTACTTCAGCTATAAAATTCATTAGTAAAGTTAAATTGAATATCAACTATTTTAGTTAGAGAGAAATAGTTTAAAGATTTAAATTCTGAAAGACTAGTAAAATCTTGCAGAAACATGGCTTCCTGCTGATTATTGTTGAGACTCCTTTTTGATAAGAGCTCTCTCCCTATTTTCTCTTTTTTCCCCCCCTTAGTATACATGCCAAATTTTGATTTATACAAACTGAATCATCTCTCATCATCACTTCAAAAGCAATATATTTGTAAATTTTGTTTTGAATATTTCAATTTTAGTCAGTTTGAATATTTAATTTTGTGTTCTATAACATTTAAAAGCTTGCAGTTTTCATAAAAAATAAAGAAAAGGACTTTTTTTTTTCTCCTTGGTATATATTGTAACTGTAGTATGCATGTTTTTTTTTTTTGTTTTTTTTTTTTGTCGCTAATCTTAGATTTACATGTCTTATTCCAGGTGAACTTGTTGCTTTAAAAAAGGTTCGATTGGAAAATGAGAAAGAAGGTTTTCCCATAACAGCTGTTCGAGAAATCAAAATTCTTAGACAGTTGAACCATCCAAACATTGTGAATCTGAAAGAAATCGTCACTGACAAACAGGATGCCTTAGATTTTAGGAAGGATAAAGGTGAGTTCTCTTCAGTTGTAGAAGGGAGGGGGGAAAAAATAAAGAAAAGAAAGGAAAATTAACCTATTTGTATACTCTCTCATGGAGCATAAGACTGCAGCCTCACCATGTTGGTGATAATGTTGCTATTTCAGTTGCAAGTTGTTTTTAGATGGTAAAGTTGCTAGCTCCAGGCCCACCTTGGTTTTAAATTCTGAAAGTTCTTCTCATAGATTGGTTGTTAACCCAGACTACAGTGCCAAACTGCTCTGCTATTTTACTCAGAGAAATATTAAGACATTTTTTGCAAAATGAGCTTAGATGGTTTCTGCTGGGATTTCAAATCTGCTTGCTAATTAAATTAACTGTTAAGCCACTCTAGTTGTAGAATAAATTAGTATAGTCTTAGGCAGGTTTTCTTATTCATATTTTTTGTTAATTAGATTATTTCTCTTTTTGGTTTTTTGATTTAAAAAAAAAAAAAAAAAATTTATCTTATATATAATCCATCACTACCAGAAGGCTAGAGGTTATATGACCAAAACATATTTAAAAAAGAAAAAAAAAAAGCAAATCAAACATACTGAAGGAAATAGTGAAATCAAAATAAAAAAAATTGAAGTTATTAGTAAAAATATATTTATAGTATTTTTTCATCATTATAAAATGAATTAAAGTTATTTCTATTTTGCTTTCTGTGACATAAAAAACCTTATAATTTCAGCAGAATTTTAAGACCTTTTTGGAATGAAACACAACCTTTATGATCAGATCATTAAATAATTTCTAAAAACCATTAAAATTATAAGTAAACATCGTCTAACCCATTTTTTCAGCTTGAAAATAACCAGGTCAGCAGGATTTACCTCTATTAAAAAAATGATAAATATATTTATTTATATATGTATTGAGTATACTTTATATTTACAGTAGATGTTTGTGTACCTTGCATCATTACATAACCCCTTATTGTACAATACAATTACATTTTCAGTCACTAGAGAATGGATGATAGGCTAACATGTAGGGGGGGAAAAAACAAAAGAAAAAAATCATTTTTAATGACACCTACCCACACTATTTTTTTTCCATCTACCAGTTGATGATGGTTGATATATTGTGCACCCCTGGTCTAACTCTACAGTAGAGTTCTGGGGTGCTTTATCTTATTCTAAGTCAAAATTTAAATTTTTTTTTAATTCCCTATTTTCTCATGCATTTTGATAGCTGTAAAGAAAAATCTTTTTTTAAAACTAAACCATTTTTCTTGTTTTTTCTTCCTCTTATTGTATATATTATACCTTTTGCAGGTAGAAGAAATTGTTATAATGCAGTTAAAATATTAATCTTTTAGACTTCTAGGGTTATTTGTTTACTTTTTGACTGACGTCTCCTTAAAGGTCACATTTTCTTTTATTTAAAATATCAAAGTTGGATGCAGCCCCCATCTTTTACTTTAGCTTCTAATTGAATGTGAATCATGAAACTAGTCTTAACAGCAAATAGTTGCTATTACTGGCTTGAAAAATTCTCTGTTTTAATGTTTTTCATGTATCTATTTGTTTTTGTTTTATTTTAGGTGCCTTTTACCTCGTATTTGAATATATGGATCATGATTTAATGGGGTTATTAGAGTCTGGACTGGTCCATTTTAATCAGGATCACATTGCGTCTTTCACTAAGCAGCTTCTTGATGGCTTGAATTACTGCCACAAGAAAGACTTTCTACACAGAGATATCAAATGTTCCAACATTTTACTTAACAACAGGTAAGTTTTCTACTTGATATTTGAGTGTGTGACCACCTAGTAAAAGCAGGTTCTGTAAGCAATCTGTGTGCCAGACTAAGCAAAGTTTATCAAATACTAATTAGAAAGCTTTTTATATTATTAATATGGTATATGGCTAAATTACTACGATATTTTTAAAGTCAAAGTGACAGAATATTAAAAATAGTACTGAACCTTTTATTTATTTAAGTTGAATCCTTATCAACCATTCCTTATTTTTTTATTTTTTTTTTTTAATTGAAACCGCTCCTTAAGCTTATTCTTTATTTTTATAATTTGTACTGTTTTCTTGATTGCAAAAAAAAGAAAATAATTACAATGAATATATATGGTGTGTGTGTGTCAGAATTAATTGTTGACAATGCATTGAGTGAAAATAGTCTAAAACAAAGCTAAAAGATGCTGCTAATATTATCAATATAAAAAATAGCATCAATAAATTTGAGTGTGTAAAAGATTGAGATTTGGTCATGGCCAACCAATGGTTTTTCATAGCATTGACATTTCAAGCAGGGGAGAAATCCCTATGGTGTTGTGGCTACTGAAGTACTGAACTGTGGCCTCATAGTAAGCAAGTTTTGAACTCCAGTCACACCATAGTGTTCATTTTCAGACTGATATCATTGGGAAGGTATGGACCTCTTTATCCTTCTATGGGTTAAATAGTACTGCTGATGTTCTGTAGAGATACCTTTGGCAGTAGATAACCTATTAATGTTGATATGCCATTAAACAAAGAAACCAAGGCATCAATTAAAGCAGCTTGTGCATTTAACCATGTTCACCTTATTCCACTTAAAGGTTATGAGTTCAAATCTCACCAAATGCTTATACTTTACTATTTCCTATGTTTTCATATTATAGATTGACTCCTCTTGCAAGTTGTAGTTTTTTTTTAATAAAAAGTAACAAAGTTTTAAGGTGAAAGAAAAAAACTAATCAAAACTAATAATGATAATCAGTTAGCTTGTCTATTTAAAAAAAAGATTTTTTTTTTTTGGTACTTAAGTGATGTTGATGCTTTTCGTCTTTCTAGAAGCAAAATTAGAGGTAGATTAAAGGTAGAAGTAAGGAAGGAATCATCAGTTTAGGCTAACCAGAAAAAAACTTGAATACATCAGCCCTGAGTGGAAAATGGATGAGAGTTTGGCAAGAGATAGTGACAGGACTCATGAATGAAGGAGCATTGAATGACACTGTAGAAGATTGCAAGCTGTGGAGATATGTTATATATAAAGGGGAAAGATGCCATGAAAACACTTGAATTAAAAAGGCAGAGAAAGCTAGGCAAAGATGGAAAGACATAAGAAAAAAATGACTAGAAACCAGCATAGAAAGTACATTAATTTTTCTGCTGTATTGACCATGGACTACAAAGAGCCATAGCATTAATGATTGTCCTTTGAATCTATGTGGCTGATATTTCCAACTGAGTGTTATTTTATTATACAACATAGCCCCATATTTTGAGCTCAGGAAGATTATCTTAGATATTAATATAGTAACTATTCAAAATTACTTTCAATAGTATGAGGGAACAGATTTAAACTCTGATTTGAAGTTGAGATCTATTTTGAGTGAGTTCTGATACAAGATATCTGAAATTTAAACTTCAAAAATTGATATAGTTGTCATCTTGATTCATGCTGACAAGCTTTCATTATCGATTGTGTATCGATATTATCTTTATTCAAAGTCTGGAGTTTATCTGTTGTCTTTTAAATGCTTAAAACACACACTCATATTTGAAGAAAAATTGTAATCAAAATTTTAATTCAAAAAACAAAAAGTGATTTTTATGGTGTTTATAATAAAGCTTTATGAATTTTTTTTGCATTAGTGATTTTTTTTTTTTCAACAAAAGTTTTCATCAGTACATTGTTTAAGTTTTGTTAGTCAAGTCAGTTAGGATCAGCTTCCAGTTAAATTTTCACTTTTTAAAAAAAATCAGATTTGACTTAATTTCATAACAGACCTATACATTGGCAATACACTAATATTTCTCAATACACAATCTTGAAAATTCTGGATTAGATAGTTTTAATACATCTTTTATCATATGTTTTATTTTTAAACAAGCATGAATCTTTAAAAATTGCTATTTTTCCCACAAATATAAAGTATTATAATATTTTAAAAAAAAATTTCTTTCAAATAGAACATAAATCTAAGAATATATAATTCAAGGTTTTCTTGACTAATCCAACTTGGAAGTATTACAAAAAAAAATTCACTCAAGTAATCAGCAACTTTATTCATGGAGGCACTGGTGATATAATTGTTGTAGGAAATGGATATAGTGACCAAAGTTCAAATCCTGGATGAGGCTGTTTGCATTTCCAATTTTGCTAATGCCCTTGGGAAAGATATGAATCTAACTATTCTCCTTCTAGCTATGGTTAAGTAGTAGGGCAGACTAAGTTCTTTAACTTTGTTATGGCAACCAGTCTAAGAGAAGAGAAACTCTGAATTCAAATCTGTTAAACTTTGTTTAAAAATTGACCTTGTTTTACATCCTGCCCATTGCAGATGGAGTTAGGTAAATACATACTATATTTATTGTAGTAGTAGTAGTAGCAGCAGCAAGCATAGATCAGCATAACAGTTGCTAAGATAAAAGAAACTGGTATTGCAGAACTTATGGCATAATTTCCTTTCTGTAGTTATGATTTCTCAGATTTTGATTAAGAGCAAAGTGTAGTATCTTCTTATCTGCATCATATTTGATACATCATTGAAATATAGGATTAATATTTATGGGGCACATCAAAATCCTGACATCAAAGATATATCATTAAGCTGATTTGAACAGATACTACATTGTTTTTTGGCGAGTAGAAACTACATTTTAAAGATGAATACACTTCATTTATATAAAGGTCTTTAACAAATAATAGCTATTAATGTTTTAAAACTTTGTGATCTGATTATTACTACAATAGATTATTTTTTAAAAATTTTATTAGCTTTTAGATAATTTTCAGGGCATCTTACTATGATGTAGAATAGTCTTTAATTTATATTTTGAATATTTAAAAAATCAGTAGATATATTATATTGAACAAAATAAGAATATTGTGGCACAAATTGGCAAGTTTATTGTAATAACCTTATTACAAAATATTCTATTTCAAGCCTGCCCTGTCAGCTGGGGCTGTAGAATATGCCATCTGCACCTCTGCAGAGGGCTGAAAAAAAACTCAATGAGGCTACCTGTTGGCAGCGACCCGTAATACTTGAGGACGGGATCCTGGTGGTTGAGCAGTCTGTAACCTTCCAACTATATAGGTCATGTGACCTGCACTCCTCTTAGGCCTTTACTGGGCTAGACAGGCAGTCAGAGAAGCCTGATCTGATCAGTCGGCTGGTCATGTCAACCCTTTTTCAGATTTTTGAGAAAATCTGAATTAGAGGGTCAATCATGTGGAAAGACCTATACTTCTTTCTGTCCATGGGTGAGTAATTATCTTGGGAATAAAAACCCAGGGACAAAATTAAATTGTCTACCATCAGCATGAGCATACTTGCTATGTAGCCCTGATGTTACTAGGTTAATGGGTTTCCCCATAGGCACATCCCCGTAGTGGGTGGGGAGCATAGCTAATGAAATTCATAAACTTTCTTTATGGCTCTCAAAAATATAACCCAAGTAAAAACCAAAAAAATCTCAAGCAACCTTACATAATCAAACAACTCTGACAAAGAAAAAATACAGCATTGAACCACCTTTCCCAAAATTTATAATATTAGAATCTATTGAAGATTAGCAAAACTATCCGCATTTCTTATGTAAAAGATCATATCTACAAACATCAGTCCAAAAACAGTTAAAAATTTAAAAAATGACACAATGATTGATTGAAACTGAAAATAAAAAACACTTTTTACTAGATATGAAAACTTTCCACAATTTAAAAATAAAAACATCCCCATAAAACCCTAAAATCCTCTAAAGGAGTTATAAGAAACAAAGAACTCTCAGTGTTCACAGGAAGAAATATTAGCTGAAGTAAAAAACCAAGGCGTAACTGACATAAAAAGAATTACCATCAAAAAAGAAAATCAAACAATACAAACACTTATATATTAACCTTAAACTCACCTACAATTCCCAAAGGAATAAAAAATCAGCTATATTTATGAAAAAAAGAGCAATACCTTCCAAACCTACTCAGATACTTTAAATGCCAAAAATTTGGCCACCATGGAAGTGTATGCAACAGACACACTATATATGGTAAATGCGGAGAAAGAAAACCAAACCACACCAATACTGACTGCAAACTCTACAACTGCCAACTGTGATGAAGACCACCCATCCTATACTAGAACATGTCCAACCTGGGAAAAAGAAATCTTAACTGTAAAACACACCAGAAACATTCCCTATCCAGAAGCCCAAAAAATAGTTTAAGGCTACAAAACCTACTCCCAAATTTCCCAAAACAACTCAAAATCAGATAGTAAAAAAACCCCACCAAGGTCTTGTCTCCAAATTACTCCTCAAGACTAGCCAAAATTCATACAAGAAGTAAAACTCATACTATTAAAACTCTCCACCAACAGTACAAACCCTAAACCAATAACTGAACATTACCTGGAAAAAACATGACAATACATAAAACAAATCCCTCGAAGCAACCTCCAAGAGAAGAAATAAGAACCATCTCTCCACACAAAACCCAACCAAACCCCAAAATTCCAAGTAAAGAAGCTACTTTAAGTACTCCATATACACAAAACTGAACCACATCCCTCACCGAAACAGAATAAAATCAAATGAAAAACAAAACCCTAACTAAACCTTTAAATAAAACATACCATATAGAAAATAGAAACCAAAAAGAGCCTTTAAACTAAAAAAGGAGCAAATCAAGTCAATGACCTACCTCCAAAAACAGAACTAAAAGCAAAATAAAATCTTCCACAGAAAAAATGAAACAATCTGAAAATTACAAGAATATAACTGAAAGCACCCTCCCACCCTTAGACAGGATGTGGAGACCCAAGACACTATACCCCAAAACCACAACCAGTCCACAAACCAAACATGACTCAGAAAACATTTCCCCTACAAGAAATTACAATGGGACCAAAATAAACTTACAAACAAATAAAATCATATAGTGGAACATCAGAGGCACAAAAGCCAACCTTGACAAACCAACACTTATTAAAAACTTACACCCAAGTGTTATATGCCTCCAAGAAACTTTAAAAAAAACAAAACGACCAATTAAACATAAGGCAACACACTATATATAATCAAATAAATATAAACACAATAAGAGCTATATCTATTATCATAAACAGTAAACTTAAACACAAACCTACAGGCAATAGCAGTATCAGCAACTATACACAAAACAATCAGCATATGCTCACTATACATACCCCCCACCCCAATAGCAATATAATTGAATTAGAACTTGAAGATTTAATACAACTCCCCCAAACCTTTCATACTCATGGAAGATTTTAATAGCCATAACCAAATATGGGGCAGTAGAGAAACAAATGAAAGAGGCTGTACTATAGAAAACTCCATGAACAAAAACAATCAATGTCTTCTAAATAATAAATCCCCCGCCTACCTTTATCCTGCAACAGGTACACAATCAGTGATAGATCTGACTTTAAGTGATCCTACAATTTATTTAAATCACAATTGGAAGAACAATGAGGATAACTGTGGAAGTAACCACTATCCAATCATACTAGAAAGACTTGAAATTGAACTAGAAGAAAAAATACCACGCTGGAAGCTTGGGGACATTTTAAAAGACTTTGCCATGTCAATTTAACAACAAAAGCCAATACAAACCAAGAAGATCACAACACCTATTTCACAAAAACACTTCTTACTATTGCAGAGAAATGTATACCAAAATTATCCATGCAACCAAAATTCAATAAACCTTGGTACAATAACGAGTGTAAAAAAAGTAGTTAGAAGCATGCTTTGCCACACTCAGAAAATTCAAGACAAACCCAACAAAAGAGAATCTTAAATTTTTTAAAAATTGCAGAACCAGAGCATGAAGAACAATTAAAGAATCAAAACGAGAAACTTAAAAAAAACACATAAAAAATAAACATCAGCACAAAGACTAAAACAGTATGGAATATGATTAAAAAAATATCAGGTGAGAATAACAGCACCCCCTAGGTCTTAGAAAAGACCAAACAAAAGCAACAAACAAAAAAGACAGTAAACCTCCTAACAGAAACCTTTTCCTTAAACTCTTTTTCCAAAAAAAAAAAAAAACAAAAAAAAACTTTTCTTCAAATAATACAGAAAGCTAGAACCAACCATTTACCATGACAGAACTAAAAACCTCTTTAAGAAAATCCCATAACACAACTACTGGACCAGATGAGATTCCATATAAGTTCTTAAAACAACTACCTTAAATTTCACTCCAATATCTACTCCAAATCTTCAACATTTGGCACAGCAGGAACATCCTTAATTCCTGGAAATAAGCCACTATAATACCAATACCAAAATCTGTAAAAGATACTACAAATCCAACAAATTACCTACCAATAGCCTTAACTAGTTGTATCTGCAAAACACTTGAATGAATGATGAACAGACTAATATGGTTTCTTGAGAAAAATAAGTTAATCACCAACCTTCAGACGGGCTTTAGGAAAACAAGAAGTACAAGTGATCAGCTTATCTGCTTGGAAACCCTCATTAGAGAAGCCAAAAAAGAACACATGTCAGCCATATTTTTTTATACAGAAAAAGCCTACGACACCACATGGAAATATGGCATAATCAAAGACTTGATAAATATGGGATTGAAGGGTAAACTGCCCATTCTTATTAAAAAAGACAAACTTCTTAAACAATTGACAATTCCAAGTATGGATTAGAACTACAAGAACAAGAAATTTGAGTGCTACAAGGTAGCATCCTATCTGTGACCTTGTTTAATATAAGAATAAACAGCATTGTAAAATGCTTAAACTTAGGAGTTGAAGGCTCACTATACATAGATGACTTCCTAATCTGTTGCAAATCAAAACATATTAGAACAATAGAATGTCAACTCTAACAATGGGTAAAAACTGGACCATTAAAAATGGTTTCAAATTCTCCAAAAGCAAAATACAATGTATACATTTCTGCAATCTCTGCAAAATCTATGATGACTCTGTACTTAAACTAGATTCAACCGAAATCTCCATTGTTGAAGAACACAAATTCCTAGGAATTATCTTTGATAAAAAAAAATTAACATTCAAACCCCCACATCAAATACTTAAGATCAAAGTATAATAAAACAATCCAACTCCTTAAAGTAATAGCACAGACTGGGGTGCAGATAAAACTCTACCGAACATTAATATGATCCAAACTTGACTATGGGATGTTCATCAATGAATCAGCCAGAAATTCCTATTTAAAACAATTAAATACTATACGCCACCAAGGACTAAGACTGGCACTAGGAGCCACTAAAACCTCTCCCATAGAAAGCTTGTACACTGAGGCGAGGGAACCTCTACTATCAATCAGAAGACTAAAACTAGCCTTACAATACTATGTCAAATTGGCCTTGTCCTTCAAACCCTACTCACAATGTCCTCCACTGCCCACAATACAAAACTTTCTTTGAAACAAAAGCAAACCCCCATCAAACCTTTTAGTCTCTGAATAGAAAATCTCATCACCGAAATACCAATAGATAAAACAAATATTTAAATCCACCACCTCAAAGACCCCATCTTGGATTATTGAAGCAACCAAAAATACTGCTAAATCTAACAAAATATCATAAAGAAAACAGACATCCTACTATCTTCCATGAAGAATTCATTCACCTTAAAAATAACTGCCCCAACCATATCCGTATTTATACAGATGGTCCCAAAAATAAAGTATTATGAGCTGCCATCCAACATAGCACCAAGATGACAAAACGACTTCCTAACAACTCTTCTATCTACAGTGCAGAATCTAAAGCCATAGATCTGGCACTCAATATTATAACTGAAACAGAATTCACCAGATTCATCATTTTTTTCTGACTTTTTATCAGTCCCAACATTCATAAAAAACCAAAACCTGGATAATTCCCTAACAATACAAATATTGAACAGACTAGAATTCCTATCAAAAACCAAAGAGATGGACCTATGCTGGATCCCAAGCCACATTGGAATCAAAGGGAATGACTCTGCACTCAAGACAACCAGGAGATGCCCATTCACAAAAGTTTTAAGATTTCATATATTGACTTAAAAATAGAAATAAAAAACTTTACACAAAACAAATGGCAACTAAGATGGAACAACACCCCACTCAATAAACTCCAGACTATAAAAGCTAAGATAGGGGAACGGAAGGAAGGATACAGACAACCCCACAGGAAAGAGATTATCCTATCCCGTCTACGTATTGGACACACAGACATTACCCACTCATATCTACTCAAAAAAGAAAAACCACCATGGTGTGTGTGTGATGTCATGCTCCATATTCAGTAAGACAACTATTGATAGATTTGCCTTGACCTTACACTAAACAGACAATATTTCTACACTGTAAACAATATAAAAGAACTATTCAAACTTGTTGAAGAAGACAAAATACTAACATTTCTAAATGCAGTAGGTCTGTATAAGAGAATTTAAATATTCAACATTTCATTTATGTACATGATGCAAACATTAGATAACCAAATCCACAGAAATTGGCATTAAGTAACCTGAAAAAGGGTTGATATGCCATTAAACAAAATAATCAATCGATCAACAATCTATTTATAGCAGTGATGAAAAATAAGGATATCATTGATTTTTAACTAGTATCTTTCACCTTTAATTTATTTTAATCTTTTCTTTATTGGTATTCACTCAGGTTGTCAATGTATAATAAGTCATGATATAGATTGGAAATAATGATTGACAATATGTCATGTGAAAAAAAAATTTTTTGAATATTATTAATACTACTAGTGCAAAGAAAGGGTGGAGAGAGAGAGAGAGAGAGAGAGAGATACAATATGGGATGACTTTTATTGGTTTGATCTGAGCCACTGCCAACCAATGACTTTATAGCCCAGTTGTTTGAGCAGCGGATGTGTTTAATCAGGTTTTCCTAAGGCAAAAAGGAAGATGACTTTGAATATTAACAAAAGCTTATCCTTTATTTTGATCAGCTCTGTTTCTCATCATTTTAAATTGATCAACCGAGTGAGAAAACTTGTACAAAAAAATTACTAGTAATAACGGTTGATAATGCTGTATCTGAAAATGAAAATATGAGGATTATAATCTTTCAAGATATTCTAAATTCTGTAAAAGCATTGTTTTATGTTAAATCTTTTCTTTTTTTCTTTGTTTTTAATCAAGGGGCCAAATTAAATTAGCTGACTTTGGTTTGGCTCGGTATTATGAACCAGAAGATAGAGACAGATTATATACGAACAAAGTCATAACACTTTGGTACCGTCCACCAGAGCTGCTCTTAGGTGAGGAGCGATACGGGCCAGCTATTGATGTTTGGAGTTGTGGGTAAGTAAGATGGTGGTGTTATTTATTTATTTATTTTGTATTAGATCAGTGGTTTCCATCTTGGTACCTTGATTGCATCCTTACACATACAATAAACAATACTCCTCTTTTTAGTATTGGATCTACTGTAAATTTAATCATACCTACCTAGTCATCAGTCCTCATAGTGTCTGCAGTCTGATCTGGTTGGCATGTTATTAAGTTATTAATCCTCTTTCAAACTTAAATCCAATTTGGATTAGTCATAAAGAAGCAATTATGTGTTGGATCCCAAGCCACATCGGAGTGAGCAGAAATGAAAGAGCTGACTTGGCAGCCTAATTGGCCTTAGACCTGAGCCCCAACAATATGTCCATTCCATATACTGACTTGAAACTCCAAATCAATATATTCTTTCTTACAAAATGGCAACAACACTGGAATAACAACATTAACAACAAACTCTTGAACAAGTCATTATATCTCAATTGCAGATTGGCCACACAAGTCTCACTCATTCTTTTATACTCAAGCAGGGACAGCCACCACAATGTTTGACATGCCAGACACCTTACAGCATTAAACATGTGCTAGTGGAATGTGAAGCTCTAGCTATCATAAGAGTGCAGCCTTTTTAAAACAGATAATATGAGAGATATGTTTGAGAACGTCTGCATGGATGATGTTCTCTCTTTCTTGAGAGATACAGGGTTATACCTAAAGATATAACACTTTTCACAATTCTGGAAAATTCATCCATCCAACTTAGCATCAACTAAGTACAAATAAATTATTGTTGAAAAGCAATACTTTAAGCCATTAAATCTCTACGCGTAAAACTGTAGTGAGAAATAATAACTACTTGGCTGTGCAAACAAATTATATCAAATAAACTACCTCATATTAGATGAAAATACTTTAGACCATTTATTTGTGTGTGAGTAAATGAGCAAATTTTTTTTTAAAAAAGCTATGTTGTCGATGTTTACAAATCATGCACATCTAATATATGTGAACTGGATTTGGCATTAAATAACCCATAGTGGTTGATATGCCATAAAACCCAAACAACCAACCAATTTGGACTATGAAATAGATGAATTTTGAATAAAAAGACAAAAAAAAAACCCAAGTTGTTTTCATTTATAACTCTGTTAATTTTAATCTTTGTAAAGCATTCTGCTTATTTGAGTGATTGTATCATACAAATTTTTATCTAAAATTGTTTACTCCATTCTGATGCCACCTCCTACTGCTCATTTTTTCTCATCCTCCTCTGTCCCATTTACTCCCACTCTCCCTGTTCCATCTTATCCTCTCCTCTCCATCTCATTTTATTTCAACTCTCCCTGTCTCACATTTTCTTAACCTTTCACTGTTTCACTTTCTCCTATTGTCATTATCCTATTTTTCCAACCTAACCTGTCTCATCTTTCTCAAACCTCCCTGCCCATCTTTTACGCAATATTATATATACCTCACCCTCTTTCACCGGCTCATTTTCCTTTCTTTTTGCTCCTTGTTTTTCTCACATCTCTCTGCCCCATTTCTCCTAACCCCTTGTTTTTTGTCACCTGGTCCTAGCCCATTTTTCTTCACCTCTCTTCTAGACCCATTTTTTCCATACCTCTCCCTTGACTTTTTTCTGGTTCAGTAAATCTAATTTTTGTCTCCTTTTCAGGTGTATTCTTGGAGAATTATTCACCAAGAAACCTATCTTCCAAGCAAATACAGAAATAACACAGTTGGAACTCATAAGTCGAACTTGTGGCTGTCCTTGCCCAGCTGTTTGGCCAGATGTTATTAAATTACCTCTGTTTCATTCAGTAAAACCTAAGAAACAGTATCGGAGGCGACTTAGAGAAGAATTTTCTTTGTAAGCATATCACCTTGAATTATTAATTTTGGGATACATGAAATTTAAGCAAATAAATTAGGATTTTTTAAGCATTTTTAATGAATGATTGAATGTGAATTAAGCAAGTATAAATATCTTTATTTTTAACGTGTTAGTACTAAAAGACATTAATGTCTTTGCTTTTTCATCTATAAAACAAAAGAATGTTGTGGGTGGTGAAGATTTTAATCCAATCCATAATATTTTGTTTCCATATTATCATGTAAAACATATATACTCCTATCTAGACGAGTATACCCATGGCATCAAAAAATATGCCTGCATATATGAAATTGATAAATTCTTGATATTATTAAAAGGTTTTATCATGAGTCTATATTTTCTGCAATTATAGCTGTAATTACATGCAATACAATTATGAAAATTTTATTATGAGACATGTTTAGGGCACCCAGTGAGAATCAATTTCACTTCAGCCACTAACTTGCTAACCATTAAAGTTAGCAAATCCCACCTATATTTACTCTGATAAATGGTGTGTTTAAGGGAAGTAACTATTTATTAATATTAGTAAATTTTTAATAGTTATTCATAATTTGTAAATTTTTGAAGTGATATAAAGAATTAGATGAAAGTTTATTATTCTATTATGCTTGACTATCTCAAAAAATAAATTGATAATTTTAGATCATTCTGTTTGAAAAAATAGTTTTAATTCAAATCATCTGTACTCTGTTTAAAAAAGAAGTTGTGGCAGGGATTTTTTTTTATATTGGATCCTAGCGATGAAAATACAATAATCATCTGTCCCCTATGGTATTTGTTGTCTGATCTGGCTGGGGCATACTATTTCATTAAGATATAAACCTTCTTTTAAATTCCATTTTTGTGATTTATTTTTTTCTTGAATTATATCTTTTTAATGGATTTACTTGATGTAACAGAAAAAAAAACTTTGTTAAATTTGATAAATATAACTCCTTTATTATTCAATTGGGAACATGGAATGGTTCAATGACATTGTTATCAAAGTTGTTTTCATAATGACTATATTTTTTTGTCATGGATATCTTTTGCTTTGATTTAAAATGAAATCGAATTTTAATATTTCTTTCAACTTCGGCAGAGGATCATTTACCTTTATTTTTATATTCAGGAATTATTGAATGTAAACTTGAAAATGCTAAGCAAGCTGTTTTTTGTATTTATTATAAGTACGATACAATTGCTATTTTTAGATGTTACCATCATTTGGGGGAGGACATAATCTAGTTTTTATATAAAATATTTTTTAAAAGGTCTTATTTTTACAGTTTTTAGATGCTGATACTTGCTAATAAATCATTTATTTATTTTTTTCAGTCTACCTAAACCAGCCTTAGACTTACTTGATCGTATGCTTGAATTGGATCCAAGTCGTCGTTGCAGTGCAGAGCAAGCTCTAGAATCAGCTTGGTTAAAAGATATTGATTCAGCTCAAATCACTCCTCCCGAGTATGAATTTCTTTTGTATTTTCTTGTTTTATTTGATTTTCTCTCATCTGACAATCAGTGTTTTTAAGGTTCATATTGAAATTTGTAGCAGCAGTACCTACTTGAAAGGTGAAGGAGATTAATGAATTTTCACTTGATTGTCCACCCACCCTCTTATTAGCTGGTTAAAAATGTAATATGTAAAATCTGTGTGTAATAAATATATATATATATATATTAATCTCATTAGAATTATTTTACTGCCTACTTGGAGATGAAATATGTGACAATCGACTTGTAAGTAAAAGTCTTTGTGAGTTTTAACATTAATTTCATGTCTTTACCCAAGGAGTATTGAGTTTTTACTAATTTAATTGTACCAGGTAATTTCAATTTTGATAACATAATACATACACTTAACTATTGCAGTCGTGTGTGTGTGTATATATCTATCTATATATATATATATATATATATATATATATATATATATATATAAAATCTGTGTGTGTGTGTGTGTCTTGTTATAGCCATATAGCTGTGCAAGTTATTTGTGTTAAGAATAATTACTGTTTATTTGAAACAATTTTAGTGAGGATTAGTATCATGGATCTTTTAGTAAAGATATTAATTCTTCACGTGAATGATAATTTTGTAAGGTTGAAATTCAAATATAATAAAGAGTAATTCTGAACTTGAAAAATTAATGATTTTGTGACCATAAATCAAGAGTCTGCTTCTACAGAATAATATTCAGTTCTAATATTGATCTGGTTGATTTTTTTTAGAAATAATTTAAAAAAAACCATTACAAGGGTGAGCTAAAAAATTCATATGATATCTTATCTGCTGTTGATGATTTCTTTTACCAATGAGGTCCAAGAACTACAACACTGATTGAAGAAATGAATGAACTGCAAGAGGGACTATACTAAAAAATAAACCTCATTTGGTTACATTCTACGAGAGTACCTTGGTCAGCCTATTAACTTTCAGCCAGTCCTTGTTGCTACATTAGCTATTTTGAAACTTTCTTAGAAATATATTAGATTATAAAATTGTTTTTATTTTTGTTGTAGATTTCCACGGGACCAAGATTGTCATGAAATGTGGATTAAGAATCGGAAACGAAGTTTGCGGGAAGCTATGAAACGCGAGCAAGAAATGGGACACCATCCAAATATTCCACCCAAAGGTAATCCTCCACCTATTGGGGCTTCTAAAGGTCGAATGGCTAGTACCAGCAGCAGTGGTGGGAGTAGTGAGAATCCAAAACCTTACTCACATATGTCAAGAGACAGCACTGGCCATGGAATAAACATGGAAAAATCCAAGAGTGAAGAGCAGTCTATTAATAGTCAGAACTCTGATTCAAAAGATGCATGGATGTCAGTAAGGAATAAGGAGTCTTCAGTGATGGGTATGGACCCAGCTGATGGCAAAGACGATGTGACAGGTTCATCTTCAACAGATTCAGAATGCAAGTCTAAGTTGGTAGGCTCTCCAAACCCACAACAGCTGCAAGCCATAATCCAAATGCTTAAATCCAGCCAGAGTGGGCTAAGTGTGGAAGACCTGGCTAAAAAATTGAATGTTCGCTGTGATGAAACAACAATCAAGCTTTTAGAGAACCTGAACAAACAGCTACAGGCTGGTGGCAATCCACCAAAAACAGATTCCCTAAGTCAATCTGTAACTCCACAGACCCCTAAAACTCCTAAAAGCCCACCTCCTGGCTTTCCTGGTTTGGACAGACATGCAAGTAGTCAGTATCGACTTAGTAATTTTGCTCAGAGAACTTTAGAAAGTTCTCAGGTTTTAGAGTCAAAAGATGATATTAACCATGGTGGTGGTGGTGGTGGTGGTGGTGGTAGTGGTGGTGGTAGTAGTAGTAGTAGCAGCAATGGTGGTATTGGATCTATGAATGAAAATGGAATGAAAGATTTGAGCAAAATTCTTGTACCTCAAGGAGTTGGGATGTCTGCAAGTGGGGTGAAATTTGACAATGCATCTATGCCTTCTGAGGGTTATCCAAGGAGTACAAACAATTTAGAGAGTACATACCACAACCGATCCAGACTACAGGAGTATACAGAGGGTCCGGTTGTAACACCTGTTCATCAAGAAAAGACTTCATCTTTAATGGATGCTGGATCTGCAGGAATTGTAACGTCACAGGCTATCCTGGAGAGTTTGGCCACCGATGTTTTAGTTTCAGGTAAACCCAGCTTTGGATCGACACAGACTGTTCCTTCAGGGGTGGAATTTGAGCAAAAGCCCAACCAATTTCCTTCACTAACTGGGCAGAACCCTCAAGTTTTCTCTGAAGAGATAAGATTTCCATCGATGGGACATATTCCGCTTAACCGGCCCCCAACAAGTGGTACTATACCCAGCACTAACACAAATCTTTCTGTTGGTGCAGCAGCTGTACCTGTTGCTGGTAGTGATGGAGCAGTGTCACTACGAGCTAAAGTGCAAAGTTATTTTGACACCTATGGACAAGATGATTCCTTACACCCTCGTCCTAACCAGCCTCCCTTTGGAATGGTGGGAACACCACACAGTGGTGGTGCTGGTGGCAGTGGCATGGGCCGTAGAAACTATCATGGATCAGGTCTCCCTGGGCCACTTACTGGGCCTCCACCTCAACCACCTGGTCACAGACCCAACCTGCCTCCTGGGGTTAGCAACCCCTCATCGTCTATGCCACCACACACTGTTGCTAGCAACATGGGTGCAAATGCTGGTGGTGGGATGTACCAGACAGGCCACATGGGTTGGTAGTCACAGACACATATTCTATAATTTACAAAAAGTGGAAAAAGAAGAAAAAAAAATATCCTTGTATGATTTTTTTTTCCAGTTCTTATCTCTCTTCACTTCCATTGTCATTTTTCTTTCTTTCTTTCATTCATTCATTATTTTCTTCCACAGTCCTTACCTCCTTTCCCAGTACATTCTAAATAAATTATCATTTTCATTTCTTGTGATAAATAATTATAAGAAGTGCTTTAGTTTTTTATATATATATATATATATATATATATATATATATATATACATATATTGTACAACTTATAGTTTATAAAACACAGTTGTCAATTTTTACCTGGGGGAAAAATCTTTTTCCTTTTTCTCTCCTAACCCTTGAAACTTGCCAGATTTTATAGAAAAGATTTAAAAGGAATTTGATTATTCACCAAGAAAAAAAAAGAACAATTTTAGCTTGCAAAACAGGGAAATGCTTTATGAAAGTATGCATGTGTGTGAGGTTGCTTTCTTTCTTGCCAATCCAAGAATAATGATAAATACTAGACTATGTATATTTATGTATCTTTCTATGATGTGCTATTGTTGCTTCACTTTGAATTATCTCTCATTTTGTAGACATTTTAATTTATTTGATTTCAATTACTATCTCCTTTGATTTTTTTTTTTTTTTTTTTTTCTTTCAAATTTTTTCCACATAATTTTATTTCTTAAAATTTATTTTCTTTTATTTCTGCTTTTTGGTCTTTCCATTCAATTATACTTCATCTACACCTCTCTAAGCATGTATTTATTTTTTGGAAGTTCCTTTGTAAATCTTTCAAACTTGTTTTTTTGTTTACATCATCTATTGAATATATTCTCCTATCATGACAGTATGTCTAACTTTGTTAAATTATTTATCAGACTTCAATTAATTTTCATTAAATCCTCTCAGTGGATTTTTCTGGTACAATGAATACAGGTTGTTGACATTTTCAGTCTGGCAGCATATCTCTTCTTTATTATTGTTTACTATACAATCCTTGAACCTATGATGTTCCTGTTGTGACAGTGGTCCATGATGATATCTGCTTCTGTTTAGGAAGGGTTGGAGGATTCTAATTAGCATTTCATAAATTGAATTGAATGCAAATTCCTCAAAATTTTCATTCAGTTGCATTTGAACTGGAAATGGCTTTATTCTTTATGCTCTAAAAAACATTCTGACATGCTAGTCTTGCTTGATTACATTTAACACATACTTCTACTTGTTATGAGATGTATGTATAAACACACACACGTTTGTGTGTGATAAAGAAGACATTTTAGAAAATTGAATTGACTTGTTTTCGTAGTAGTAAAGTGTTATTGAAATGCAAATGAATTTAATACCAAAAACGAATTTTGAACTGCAAGGGAGAGAAGCGTGATAATTTCTGTAGAACACATATGAGTAGAAATAACCATCAGTCAATTTTCTTCTTTTTGTTTGTTGTTTGTACCTTTTAGTATCCCACATTCGTTGATAATTAATTTGGTGAAGAAAAAGATGTATTGTAAAGACTCAAACTACAAAATTGAATAACACTGATACGCTTCTTTAAAAATCAATTTGAAAGCTCAAAAAACAAACATTAACCTTACACTCTATAGAAATTTTCAGATCTGCGCTGCAAAATTTTTTTTTCTTTTTCGTAACATATTAATTTGTATTCTGATAATCCTAGACTATTCAAGAAACAATCTGATTTTCCATTCTGCCTTTTTTCTAGTGGATTTCATTCCAAACTTTACTCATTATGAGAAACTTAATAGATAAGTAACAGACATATTACAAAGTACTATTTTGCTGAATTGCTGTTCTGACGGCTTTGGCATTAAATTCCCTGCAAAGGTTGATATGCCATTAAAACAAAGAAACCAAACCAAACTATTGTGCTAGTATTGAAAAAAAAATTAACTGTTTTTACTATTTGATTGCAAAACTCTGCATATGTATTAACACTAAAGAATTTTATCGGCTCCTATATTCAACTACACACACCCTCAGCAGTAGTAGTATACAACACAGCCTTTAGCAGCTTATCATACTACTATGGATTTTACTTTCAAAATTAATCCTTAACTTTTCTTTTTGTCACTCTTTATGAGGGTTAGAAGCTTAATAAAATTTAAATTTAAAAAAATATTGTGAACTTAACAATATTCTCACTTGCTAAAAGAAATAAAGTATAAATTTGCTTCTTTTCTTGCAAGTAAATTTTTAAATTCTACAACATTGAATATATTTTTAAACTTGTAATTTTTATTAATATAACCCAATACCTGCTGGAATTATTCAAGGAGAAATTTGAAAACTTTTCTTTGATTATTTGTATGGGGACCTTCTAAAAACACTGTATACATAATTTAAGATTATTAGAAATAATTATATATGCAAAGTTCTGTTATATTTCCAAAACATTAGAAGGGTATTATAATTTATATCCTTCTCTAAATATAAATTGAGCCATCTTCGTAAATATCCTATAAATAGAACCATGGGGTCTGTTGGGTTAATAGAAATGTGCATAATAATATTCAATGTTAGCTGCAGTTATTTTTTTACCATCAGTATTCGCTTTAATTATTGTGATTTAGTTTTCAGCAGGAGTTTAAAGGTTGCAGTATGTTTGTTGAAATATATAGGCAGGCACAGCAGCAGCAATATTAACAGCAAAGTCCGAAGGATCTAATAATTCATGGTTTACTCTGGTACAACATCTCCAAGCAACTGATGCTAATTTATCCAAGATGAAACATACTGGGTTTTAATAGAGCTGTAAGGGGTGCCAAATAATCTTAAAGCTGATTGGTTTTTATATGTGTACACAATGTAGATATTACATGGTAGCAGGTCCAACATAGTAAGAGAGATTAATATCTAGAATAGGTAAATTTTATGAGTGCTTCTCTAGATCTTGACAATCAGATATTGTCAAGTATAGATATTTTATTATTATTTGAAAATGTTTTGTCATATTAGATGTTCTTTGATTCAGAGAAAACTTTTTGTTTTTCTGCTGCTGTTATGTGTCTGATGTGATTTTAGTTCAAGTCTTTGGTTCTCAGACATTTTTGTCTCTCCTTTTGACTCTGGATCATAAACATAGACCCCACTATTCTATTTCAGACATTCAGAAATCCTATTCTAAGACATTATTCTCGTAAAGTTAAAACTTGCTTGTGAAATTTGTATTTTATTCTTTTATTTTTTATTATATAGGTTTTTATTCACAGTGAAACTGTGCCAATGTAAATCCTGTGTCCTATTCTGCATAACTGTTGTACTGCTTGGTTTTTTTTTTTCTATTTTATTTTTTGAATTTTTTTACCAGCTTTAAAGTTGAAAAGGCTGGCTTTATGCAAATAAGTTATCAAATGGAAGTAGAATCTTCAATGCTTGACATTCTTGTCACCTGACTCCTACATATCTTTTTCTCTCCCTCATATACTAAGAGTGAAATGCTTCTGAAAAAATAATGGGTTACTGGTACTGTTGATCTGATCTTAGGTTTGCATGTAAAGCTTTTATACATTGATAAATGTATTTGCAAAATGGCTGCATTAATATTGTCAAACTGAATTTTCTACCAAATGATTAAAAAAAACACTATTTGCAAATTAACAAGAATATGGGAGCTTTTATTTTTTGATTAAGCCTTGTCAAACACTGTTATAATGATTTTTTTTTGTCACATTCTATATAATCAAAGTT